>PVKE010005066.1:0-61009 GCA_004027555.1 Craseonycteris thonglongyai | reverse complement strand
AATAGACAGATGTCCAGTAATACAAGAATTCAGAAAAGTTTGGAGAGAAATAGCACAATGTCTCTAAATTAGTGAAATCGAACACATCCTTCTCTTTAAAGTTCAAGGGGTAGCCAGCAAGGAGTGGGGTGCGACTCACCTCCTCACTCAACCAGGTTCATCTATGACCAGCACTCCTCAGTAAGCCAGTTCTCAGGCTCAGTTTACCAAAGTTGGTAACGACAAAACTATGAAACACTCAAAAGTTGTTCCTCATCAGGAAAAGGCCAAGTATACTTGGATTAACTTGTGTTTCCTTTGTATTTGGTAGCAGCTTACTCTCTCCTACCTAATTTTTCTAATATCTCTCTGAGTCCGCCAAATACAAGGGCTGTCTGGGAAAAATATTCAGCCATCAATGCCTCTATTTTTCATATTACGTGGCTGGATAACTTTATGGAGAGCCCTTGTATATACTTTATTTTGTTTTCTCTCATATACTAGTGAGAAAGAATAAATATTACTCTTTTTGTTCTTGTAGGTTTTCTTTAGTGTAATTCATAGTAGTTATTGCTTCGGGACAGCGGCCCCTAACTTTGAAACCTTCACTATAGCCCGAGGAGCCGCCTTTAATATTTTCCAGGTTATTGATAAGGTAAGACCTCTAATAGCTTTGAAGGATAACTGACATTACTGCAAGAAGAAAACTGTAAAAAAACTGGCAGAGTTATCTCAGAAAAAAAACAACAACAACGGGGGAGTGGGGTACAAAATCCATGTTGGGCAATTGGCTACGGAAAAAGAGATTGTTTTAATTCTTATACAATGAGATTGTGTTTTATTAAAAACCTTCATGTCTAAATGCACTTCTAAAACAAAAAGGAAAATGTTTAAAAGAAAGCCATCTTTTAACCACTTTTTATGATATAGAGAGTGTCAACTTAGTTCCTTGAAGATTTATAACATCCTCTTTGTTTTTCCAAGAAGCCCACTATAGGTAACTTTTCAACAACAGGATTTAAACCAGAATGCTTAGAAGGAACTGTGGAATTTAAAAATGTTTCTTTTAGTTATCCATCAAGACCATCTATCAAGGTAGGTTAAATTTAATTATAGAATTACTCCGTTTTCTGATACTATCTTCTACCAGTTATCATCTCCTCTTATGAGATACTGTAGGATCATTTTGACCAGGATTTGGCTTCTTTGCTTGAAGACTTGGGGGTGGGGCTGGGGAGAGAGAGAGAGAGAGAAGTAAGTGGTGGTGGGAGAGTAGAGGAACCAGAGGGAGTGAAGGGAAGGAGGGAAGGAGGGAGGGAGGAAGGAAGGGAGGAAGGAAGGATCAATAATGAAACAAATAATTCTGAAACAACTAGTTACATTTTTCAGCCTCTTTTCTATTTTCAACTGACTGAAAACATTTTCAACTCCCCAGTATTCCTTCACTGTGGATTTGGGAGCACACCAAAATGTGTTGGATAGATGGTGCCACCTATTGGTGGTCCCTGGATGTTATCCCACTCAACATAACTTCCTAGTTTCTAGCCTAGGAAAATTACACACGTGATTTTTTTGCTTCTCCCGTTCCTAATGGCATTTTTAACCAGCATTTGTTTCTCGGGTACTTACTCTCTCACTTTCACACACAAAACATGCATGCACATGCAGCACAAAGTTTATACTCCTCCGTCATTCAGCCTTTGACAAATTCTTGTGAAAAATGTATCTGTCTTATGTTGTCTTTCTTCATTCATCTTGTCTATTAATCCAACAGAGTAATTAAAGAATTTAAAGATTACAAAGTAATTATTAATAAACACTATTTTCATAGAAAAAAAGGACATGACTTTAAGTGAAATTGACAAAAATGGGTAATGCCATCAATTTTTAATACATTTTAAAGTATCTAAATATCCTCCTGCATAATTGGTATCACAAAAGGTCTACCTATTCCTGCTTCTTTATTCTCCTCTGTCTTTGATTGAAATTCTCTTTTCAAAGCTCATGTTACTTAATTGCAAGTAATTAGTGTTGCAATAGTGTTGTCTTCTACCATTTTTCTTCACATAGGGTATTCCAACTACATTTGGGTTTGCTTCCTGGAAACTTAATTACCAATTGTGCTATTATATTGCATGGTAAAGAGCTCTCTGGGTTTTAAACAACTATTTTTTTAATGAACTTCTGAAATGTAACCCTTTTTTGTTAAGATAAAGAATGAATAATTTTAAAAAAGAAACAGTCCACCCACTTGAAATAAACAAAACACAATTCTTCTAAAACACAAATTCTTCTAAAGCACAAATAGAAATCAACTCTTAAGTAAAAGAGCAGGTGGGAGAGGAGGTACTCCCACTAGGGGTCCCTATTTTTTCACCTCCTTTAGAGAATTTTTCTCTACTTGGCCCTTTGAAGGTTTTTTGTTTGGCTATTTGAAGAGTCTGCTTCTTTACAAATGGGGAGATCAAAGTGAGAATCCAAGGAAAGACTCCCATAGTGGGGGCTGAATATATACAAATGCAAGCAAAGATAGGTGAGAGTTTCTCAATGGGATTGCTACGGTCATTTTGGGAAGGTAATTATTTGTGAGGTTTCTCTCACATTGCAGGTCCTTGGGACACTAAATGTTGGTAAAAAAAAAAAATTTAAGTGTTCTCCACTCCGAAGTGAAATGTCCTTCTGAGATCCGCCACTAGAAGAAGGAGGATTTCTATTGGGGAAATCCCATTCATGGGAGTCCCTAACAGTTGTTTTACTTGGAATATATTTTGCAATAGTGTTAAATATACTCTAAGAAAGAACTTCTTTAAATAGTTCACCAAGATATATGGCAAGATTTCATTCAGTTATTGCAAATTAAAAGGTAAAATTTTCACTAACTTGGCAGTCATGAAATTCATATTTCAGCTGAAAATATAGTTTGCTGTGGCAAATTAATATACAACTACTCTTAATTTAGATTTCCTCATTATATAGAGAGAAGTGATGTCTTTTACTATTATTTTCCAAAATTATGTACATGGAACAAACATAACAAGTTCTATTTGTTTTTAAGTGCCACAGGATTCATTTTATTTTCATTAATTAACTTTCTGAAAATATGTCAACCATATTATCACTTATTCTAGTTTTATAAAATTTCTTCCTATACATCCCAATAGATTCTGAAAGGTCTGAATCTCAAAATTAAGTCTGGAGAAACAGTAGCGTTGGTTGGCCCCAGTGGCAGTGGAAAGAGTACAGCAGTCCACCTTCTGCAGAGGTTATATGATCCTGACGATGGCTTTGTAAGTGTGCTTAGTGAAATTATGCACAATTCATACCATGAGATTTGGAAATTCCACCCATTGCAAAGATCTCACATCTAGGTCAACTTTTAATTTATAACACTGGAGCTGGGAGAGAAGCCATATTGTTTTCCTTCCTGTATATTAATTCATTCACTCAACAGTTATTTATGGAGAACCTATGATGTGTCAGGCACTGTTGTACATGATGGGTGTACACTGGAGAAAAAAGCTTAGAAATCTCTACCCTTGTCAAGTTTACATACTAATACGTCGAGACAGACAAATAAAATAAGTAAATTATTTAGTAGGTTAAAGAAAAATAACATAGTAATTTGTATTATCTCTAACTTACCAAGAACTTCAATTTCTCAAAACATCCCAGAAAAATGATATCTTAGAGAATATGCTCTATTTTCTTCTGCTGTCTATAATGTTGCACTTAACTTTCTCACCCTTGTACATGGCATGGAGGACAAGACTATGGTAGTCACAGAAGCATAATTCTTAAAGCTTCAATTCAAATTTTTAATAGTTTTTTTTAATAATTTCTTCTATAACCTGGTTTCACCTAAATATGACTTCTTAAGTCTTCAGTTGGAGTATACTAAACTCATGCATTCACGCTCATATTGACTAAATGAATTATTAGATAGCCATTCCATTCATGAAGCAGTTGCATAGAATAACCATGCCCAGACATAATACCACAGTTGGTGAGAAAAAGAGACTCTATAAGTTATAATTATCAAACATTGGCTTCTGTCATTGGAATATGTTGGGATAATGGGTAATGTCACTATCTATGGAGAAGATAGCACCCATTTACTATTATGTATAGCAATGAATAGAAGACACTTTTGCTGTTTGCAAGGAAGTAGGATGTTGAAGAGAAGGAAGGATAGTTCCTAGAAAAAATGGAAAGATCACATCAGTCTTAAAATAACAAAACTGAAGTTTGTTACATGTGTCTATGTGATAACATTTGTGGCTCCTAGGGCCCAACAGAAGTAACATACCTTTTTTTATGAGCTGGTAATCTATATCAAATCTTTTATTACAAAATCATAAGCGTGTAACTCTGTTATGTAATAATGTCACACTCAAACACACTATACGACTTTAAAAAGGGCATTACTTCTGCCAGTATATTCCTAATACTTAATTTGTTGATCTTAGAATAAAGATATTTAGGTGATGTGGCAAGATTGTAAGCCATTTTCTTTTTGTGGTTTTATTGGTTTCCATCTCCCAGGAAAAGTCTCTTAATAAATATGGTATAAATATTTTATCTAAATATAGTCAGTCTTTGGTTCCTGAAATACCTTGCTTCTCAGTTTATGTTTGGACTAGTAAAAATGACTCTAAACCCAATGTAATAAAAGGCATCACAACATAATTCATTCCTTTGGATCGGCAGATCACAGTGGATGGGAATGACATCAGAACTTTAAATGTGCAGCATTATCGAGAACATATTGGAGTGGTCAGCCAAGAACCTGTTTTGTTTGGGACTACCATTAATAATAATATTAAGTATGGACGAGATGGTGTGACTAATGAAGAGATTGAGAAAGCAGCAAAGGAAGCAAATGCTTATGATTTTATAATGGAGTTTCCCAATGTAAGTACACTATGTAGCTTATGTACTTAACTTAGAGCAAAAGCACTATAATATTCCAAAGTAAAATAACAACACAATAACTTCTACAGAGTACAGGGATCTGATTAATTTTGAGGTTGTCCTATGAAACATCTATAAATGAGCGATCATGGTACCAACCAAAAGAAGAAATGTATCATTAAAAAGTAAACTTTAAAAATCATATTTAGTTATAATTGGTTCTTGCTGTCAATATAAAAAGAAAAAATGAAGGCTATGTTAAAATATAACAAAGATTATATGAGACAAAAGTCATCGATCCAAGCTGAGGAATGATGTGTGCAAAATGTTGATTTTCAAGGCCATCTTGTGGCTGGGAGTAGAAATCTCAGATTGGCTCTGTGATAAGGCAAAAGGAAAACTGATTTTCTTAGAAGCACATGGAGCTAATATTGGACAAGAAATATGAACTCATATTTGGAAAGATTTAATCAACTAAATTTCTTGGTATTCGGACATATCATATCTTAATAAGTATTAAGAATTGATAGCTGTAAAACTGTTTATTTACACTTTCCAAAGTATTTGTTCATCAATATCACCTGAAATTGTGGTGAGGATCACCCTGTGAAATATGAAAGGAGGAGATTTCAAATTAAAATAAAGATAAAATTCCACAATCCCAGAAGGCAACAACAAAAACTCCATTTTAATGGATATACAGGGTCCAGCAGAAGCAACGCCCTTTTTTAAGATACCAACTCATAAAAAGGGAGCATTGGGGAAAGCCGGGATGGCTCAGTGGGTTAAGTGCTCACCTTGCAGCGCAGGGGAGCCGAGGATCAAATCCTGGCTCCGGCCGTTCGGACTCATATGCTGAACTGGGGAGTGCCCCCAGTTCAGTTTTCAAATGAGTAAAACCCCGGCCCAGTTCCTGCCTGGTGCAGCCCCGCTTCCACCTGTGGAATGAAACTATGTGAAACAAAATCAATGATGTGTAACTATGGAGACTGTTCTGGGCCCTCCCCCTTCTCTCTGTCTCTGTTTCTGTATCTCTCTCTCTCTCTCTCTCTCTCTCTCTCTCTCTCTCTCTCTCTGTCAAAAGCAGTAAAAATAAATCTTTAAAAAAAAACAAAAACAAGGAGCATTGCTTCTGCCAGACCCTGTATTTTACAAACCACACTGCATGGGTCATAATAATTTTGTTCTTACTTTCCTTTCTTTTTTTTTCATAAAAACTTTTGTTATGCCAGTAATTACCTCCTATCCCCATTATTTACAATCATAACTAGGACAGCAAACTTACTAAAGGCTTGAGGTCATTCTTTGCCTTACAGTTTGGAAAAACACAGACTTCCTTTCTTTGAGTTTTGACACAATGACTTCCTTTCCTCAAAACACCAGTGATCTTCAGTTTCCCACTTGGGATTAGGGAGCTTTCTGGTGCCTCTTAAATTATACCCTGTGAATTACTATTTGTTTCTACCAGAAGTCCAATATTTACATAAAGATGTCCCTTGTTATAAATAGTAAATCCTAAAAATATAATACAAAGAACAAATTAAAGATACTCATTTATGAACATGCAAACTAAATTGCAGAGTAATAAGAATAAATAATAATAAATTAAAATTCCAAAAGTGGTTAATTCATGTAGGTGAAAAATTAGAGAAAGCTCCGTTCGAAAATAAATACTATTACTTTCATGATACTTTGATGATATGCACATATTTTTAAATTAATATATTATTATTAGCTGATACTTGCTAGCCTTTTCCACTAAATAAACATAAAACTGGCTAAAATATATGACACATAGGACAATTGTTTTCAAGTATTCAATAAAAAGTAGCACAAAACTGTGATACCTAAGAGAAAGGAAGCTCATGAAGAAAGTCCATGAATTTATAGTGTTCTGTCTGGGAACAAATTTCTGACCACCTTCTGTGAACTAGCATCCAGACAACATATTACAGCAGTCCCACTAAACTTTGAAAGGCAGAGATAGAATTTCAGGGCAGCCCAAGCAAACAGCCAGTGAGAAAGCTGCAGAGTTGATATGGGGAGAAGCCCACGTAGGCATCCCTTGGAAGTCTTTAACTACCTAGGGTTTACCAGACAGCAGCTGCTACAAAGCTGAGAGTGCAACAGAGATATTAGAAGTCAAGTAGAATGGGTAGGATGATGAAAGCACAGCTCAACCAGTTTGGAGCAATCACATTAACACCTTTGTAATACCCCAAACATAAAGCTGAGACACCAACAAATACTACACCATATCTTAGACTCTAGACCTAACTCTGGGCCTGCCCTAACAGACCCTAAAAGCAAGCCATGACAAGATCCCCAAATAATACAGAACTTAGAGGTTGGGTCCTGACAAGTTTCAAGACTTTCTACAGATTCACCCCAACAAAGAATAAAACTAATTTTACAGAAGTTCAAGATGATAATTGCCTTCTAGATAGGCTGACCACACGAACCGTTATAAACAGGACAATACTGTTGTTTTCATATTTCCCAACCATCCTGTCATTTTAATATAAATATCCACTTTGTCCTGATTTTAATGTTTTGTAAAAATATGGACACATGTTGCTTATTTATCATAAGGCTCTATGCTAATCAATGCATGCAGTAAAACTACTAGTGTGACAGAAGAGAAAGTTCCATTTACTTTATCCAGTCAGGGCCAGGCTTATTGATCTAGTGATGATCGGACCCTACCCCCTTGTTTGCCCGCAGTGGCAAGGAATTCAAGAGGTGATCACTAAGCCCCATTCAGTCTGTGGGAGCCAGGAGGGTCTCCGTGCACACAAACTACTGAACAGCCTCCCCTGGCTGTTTGCTTCCATCAGGTTAGAAGTATGGGATGCAGTGACTGTTCTACCATCATTCCACCCATAGAAAGTCTTTCTGCCCTACATTCAGTTTGGTTCAGACTTTTCAGACTCATATTTTGATCAACAACTGTTAGCTATATTTTTTACAGTGGAACTCTCCAGTGGGACATTAGCTTATATTGATTTATAATAACAGTTGGGTCGTTCGTTTCTTTTTTTTTTTTTTTTTTTTTTTTATCTTTGGTATAGTCAGAAAAACCAAAATTGCTTTGTAAGATTACTTCTTCAGAGAAATAGTCATAGTACGATCATGGTGAAATACAGTCCCCCTCTACATCTACCTAATTTTTTGTATGAGTTCTGTCACTGAAGAATAATTGTTAGCTCAATATGTTCATGTAATAAAACTTTTGTTATCATCTTACTTTTTCATGAATGCAAAATATTACATAACCCTGTTGCATTTTTGTCATCCCAGTATCCCATTTCTGTCTCAAGGAAATATGGTCAGCCTGCTTCTAGAACAAAAAAAATTTTTTTTTTTTCAGAAGAAAACAAAATTCAGCCTCTCCAACATACCACGCACAGAATTCAGTATATATTCTACAATAACTAGATGTACAAAGATATAGGAAACTATGATCCACAGTTAAGAAAGTATAATTTAAATGTTTATGCACTTCAGAAGAATTTCAAAATTCATAACAGCCATAGCTTGACAAATGATCTTTCTCAAAAATTTACATAGGAAAGTTTAAATGTGTAAGTTAATCTTTATATTCAAAGGGAAAATATATATAGTTAATATAAAATGCTTTCCACTTAGTCTTTCATCTTGGTTTCCTTAGTATCTATAAAATGGGAATTTAGGAATAGCTCTACAATCTTACATTCTAGACCAGGGGTGTCCAACCGTTTGGCTTCCTTGGGCCACATTGGAAGAAGAATTGTCTTGGACCACACATAAAATGTACTAACATTAATGATAACTGATGAGCTAAAAAAAAAAAAAAGAGAGAGAGAGAGAGAAATCACACAAAAAAATCTCATGATGTTGTAAGAAAGTTTACGAATTTGTGTTGGGCCACATTCAAAGCCATCCTAGGCATCGTGTAGCCTGCGGGCAACAGGTTGGGCAAGCTTGATCACCACAAAAATGCTTCCCCTCAAAATATTTTTTAATTTTCGTACTATTTTTCAGAATATCCAAGAAGTCTTAAATTGCTAATAAACATTTTGAATAGTTAAGTATGTGTTTGTATTACAGTGTTCTTTTATAGATAATGCATTCTAAAAATGTCTTAAAAACTTTGAAAATTGGTTCAAATTATTATTAATCTTCTTAAAAATCCTTGATTATCATATGTTCTTGTTTCTTTTAGCCCTAGCTAAATTTTGCTTAGGTCCTCTCTTCATTGCACTTTTTTTTTCTTTTCCTTTTTCTTTTTTTATAGTTTGTTTTTAGAAAGAACAAATTAAAGGCCAAAACCAGGCCAGCTGAAGTAATTAAGCTGGCTTTAAAACATAACTGATTGTTTGCTATTTCCTTTTCTAATTATTAGATGTTGCCACCTTCTGTTTCTGTGCTCTTTTCTATTTCTCATTAGAAATGTGATACCTTAGTAGGGGAAAAAGGAGCTCAAATGAGTGGGGGACAGAAACAGAGAATCGCAATAGCTCGAGCTTTAGTTCGAAACCCAAAGATTCTGATCTTAGATGAAGCGACATCGGCCCTCGACACAGAAAGCGAGTCAGTTGTGCGAGCTGCACTGGAGAAGGTAAGCCAACAGACACATTTCTTATTTCCATCTTCCTGGTTCAGCATTGTTCTTAAATGCAAGAAAGTAGAGCTCCACAGAGGATGACTTAAGCTTAGAGCCCTCCTTAATGTGTGGATGGGTTCAGGGTGTTCAGCCTTGTAAAACCTTACATGATGGCCGTAGAAGTGATTTGGAGAAGAGAAGATGCTGTCATTGGTGCTAGAAATATACATGACACTGCTATCCATGCAGTCATCCCAAGTATTCCTCCATCCCAGTGAGTCTACCATTTCCGCCTCCCCAGACTGACCCCACACCACTACCACCATCATGACTATAACCACAACCACTTTTCCATACACACCTGTGGTATTCTCTGGCCACTTTTCTTCTCTAGGGCAATCCCAGCATACTCATTTTAGTTTAATTTCACCTCAAGTAGAGAAGCATACAGCATGGTTTGACCTGAAACTGAACCTTCCTCCCACAACAGCTCTGGGCCCTCACACCTCACCGTGACCCCCTGCTTACTGTAAGCTGCTGCACGTGTTTCATGGCCACAGTGCAGTCATGACCCTTTGCCACACTGCACTGCATCTGGGAGGGTGGTTGGTGGTGGTAGTGGTATAAAACCATCAAATACTTTTTCAATGGCCAAACCCTCATTTTAATCATGGCCTCCAGACCCTTCTGTAGGCTTAAAGGGCCACATTTTGCTTTGAGGTTTTTTTTTTTATGTGCTGTGTTTCTCTAAAAAGATAGATTTTTCTTTTTAAATATTGACTTTGGGGGACCAGAAATGAATACTGGCAGCCAGGACGCCCACTGCTTATTAGTTACTATTTATTTGTTTTATTAGTTACTATTATCAACTTGCAAATCAGATTGAAAGTCTTTCACCCTTGTTTCTTTATCCCACAATGAGAATGTCACATGTTGCACATGATATTTCTTATTTTCATAAAATAAACAAGTGATGTGAAAATCCATGCTTACTGTGGACACTTTGCTCATCTGGTTCATTTGGGTAGAGAAGAAACAATGATTCTCTCAAAGACATAGCTGATGTTTCCTTTATGTTTTTATACTTAATATCTGGGACAGGGCTCTATAGAATGCACTCAAACTGTGTTTAGACTTGGTGATGTTTAGTTATTTAGAGCTTGAATATAAATTACTAGAAACTGATTACATTTAACATAACCATCTCTGAGGCCACATAAGATTTTTTCACCAGTTTTATTGAGATATAACTGACATAAAAATATAAGATCTTTAAAACATACTGTAATAAGCTCTGGAGTTGTTTAAAAGTTAAATGTTGTCCCCATTGTCTTTTCATTCATTATGTTAATCACTTCAGGCAATGAAAACTTGTTCAGACTTTTAAAATAAATAGTTGCTTGGTGACATGATAAACTAATACGTAAATGTTTATTTCCTACTGGTTAAAATGAAATCTATATTATAAATGGAAAGGGAAGAATGCAAAATATTAGTAAACTATGATGCCAGTTATATAAAGTAAGTATACATGTGAACAAAAATGAAGGCAACATATATGAAAATAGTAACAGGTGAATGACAGAATTATGGGGTAATTTGTTTTTTAATTCATTTATTATATTGTTTTTCAATTTATAAAGTGGAGGATTGAATCAACATTGTAGAAATGTATAGCTGTGAAACTGCTTTGCTGGTAATGTTTGCTGGTCTTTTGTGGGGAGGGGGTAAATGGTAACAAATGGGGTGACAGGCAACACAGTAAATTGGATGAACTACATACGCCTCAGTTTATTGGAAAATGACGCCTGGAGAAGAGGACAGTTAACACATAGACAAGGTAATGAAAGCTCCATTTCCAGGAGAGGGCTGCACCCCACACACAGACATCTGTTGTGGAATCAAGCCTCTGGAGAGGTCCCTACCTGATGCACTTGGGGTATCCAGCCAGTCTCATTTCTGCTCATCTAAGGTCTCCCAGACCCTGCTGCACTCATCAACAGCTTAACTCTCAACAGCAGATTTTTATAGCACAAATAGCATGTAAGCCCTGACCTACCAAAGAGGGAACAGTAAACTGTCCCTTCTTACTGGTGCATCCACCTCCCTCCATCTGCCCAATCTCCACGTATCCCTCTCAGCCCCTTCTCTCCATTACCCACACTGTCTTCCTTTTATATGAAGTTCTAGAACCAGTAAAACAAATCTATAGTGATTTTTTTAAAAATCAAATCAATAGTTTTCTGGGGCAGGGGGTTTGTTTGGTTTTAAAGAGGACATGAGGGAACTATCACTCTTGTCCTCACTGGGATTATTGCAATAGCTAACCCCCTGCTTCAGACCATGCCCACTTCGATCTGTTCTCAACACAGAAGCCACGTGATGCTATTAAAATGTGAATTTGATCATGTCACACTTCTATTTCAAGTCTTCCAGTGGCTCTGTATCTCACTCTTCACTCTAAATAAAAATGAAATTCCTTACAGTAAGTTACAAGTTTCTCTGGAGTTGAGTCCCAAACTCCTTCTAGAACCTTCCACCACTCTCCCACATTCGCTGCTTGCTAAACACGCCATATCACTTTTCATCAGCTAACATACTGTACTGTGTATGTATTTATTTTGTTGTCTCTCTTCCTCCACTGGAATGTCCACGCTGGTGGCAAAGACTTTGAGCGATTCACTGCAGTGTCCCCAGCACTAGAGCAATGCCTGGCCCTTAGAAAACAGCCAATATGTATTTGTTGAATGGATTTTAGATAAATATGATTCAGAATAGTTCCAAGGCCCAAAGTGCTCTTTTATGGATTTCTTAAGTTAGGCTTTCTAAACACTAGTTTTGCTTCACTAATCTTGTTTAGGAGGAGAATCTAGGGTCAGTGGATAAAGATTTATGCCACAGGCTGTGGGGTTCCACCCTGCTACTGGTTTGGATGGGACATGGCCACGCATCAGGCTTCCAGGCTGTCCCCCTATGAGGAGGAGTAGCAGCGAACATCTGCTGGTCACTAGAGAAACAGAAGAAGCCCACTTTCGTTTTGAAACAAAACCTGTGAAAGCTCTTTCAAATATTGAAAGTAGTATGCAAATCTAAGAAATACATATTAATAAGGGAGGTTCAGCTCTATCCCACATCAATGGGGAACCTTAAAAAAAATCCCTTTGCTAAATTTGAGGGAAGTGTTTCCATGAGTTTTATTCTTTGAAGAGTCAGAACTGCTTCTTGTTGCAACGCTTATGGGCTTTTCTTTATCATGACTATTCTTTCCCACTATGATACATTCTTTTGGTCACCTTCTGAGGCCCCTTGCGTAATATTTCTATTACTTGGAGAATGAAGCAGTAAGAAGATCAGTATATTACATTAAGCTGTGGATTAGTTTATTAAGTTAAGCCCTAAGCAGTAATGGTTATCCAACATGGAAGTTAGGTTGATTATTACACACACATAAATATTTTGGTGTGTCTATGTTGGTTAAATATCTTACTCTCTATGTGTGTATAACTAGGGATTTAAAAAAAACAACTTTTTTTAACCATTTATAGCAACATTACAATACTTGGGAACAGAAAGGGGGTTTATGTTAGGGGATTGTCTTGGCTGGAATTTAGCCAGGAGAACAAAGGTAACACAGGGACTACTTCATCCCCAAGAACCATGGGGCATTTTATAAACCTGCATACTCAGGGTCACATTTGTAAGGGTTGGCATTAAGTTATAGGGCACTAACTTCTTTTAGGGCTGTGCTTCTTTCCTTTTGACACTTGTATATCATGATCCCATTAAGAATCTGACTAAGGGAGGTGGGGGAAGAGTGAGGGGCATTAAATAATATATGCTAGTGAAAAGAGGACTGACTGGGTGGTGAGCACACAATGCACTACATAGATGATATAATGTAGAATTGTACACCTGGAACCTACGTAATTTTTACCAACCAATGTTACCCCAATAAATTTAACAATTAACAAACAAACAAAAAAAAAATACCTAACCCTGTCATGCTCCCTCCCCGCAACAACACCAACAACAAACCAACTTGGAGATGCAGGGATAGCTCAGTGGTTGAGCAGTTGCTTTGCATTCATGAGGTTCAGAGTTCAATTCCCAGCCCTGGCCCATACAAACCTATATGCTGAACTGTGGCACAACTGGTAACCGCTGGCATGGTGGCACAGGTCCTCACCTCCCATGGGGGAGGTCCCCAGTTCCATTCTCACCCCATGTGGCCCCATATCCACCTGTGTGGAATAAAACCATGTTACAACTAATGAAGTACAATTATGGAAACTATTCTGGGTCTTCCCCCCTTCTCTCTCTCTCTCTCTTACTCTCTCTCTCTCTCTCTCTCTCTCTCTCTCACACACACACACACACACACACACACACACACACACACCTTCTCTCAAAACAATAAAGTAAATCTAAATAAAAATCTTGCATCTTCCCCAAACAACACTGCCCTCTTGGGAAAGAAATTCAAACCATACTCCAAATTGACGCTAAATAGACTCACTTTTGTCCCCTTAAGGTACTTTTCAATCTTATTACACATATAAGTACTAGGTTTTAATTTCACAAATGAGTTTAAATTATTATTACGTAGCAGGACATTTCAAAGTCTTAAAAATATAATAAAAAGCCTTAAGATATGCTAAAATATTTTTCCATGATATTGGTAAGTATCTTAGTGATTTCTATAAATTTAAATTATTCCTAAGTTTTGTCCTCCCCCGTAAATAAGGAAAACTTCTATATAAAATATTAATTTTCATAATTGCCCCCAGATAAAACATCTCTAATTTCTTGTTTGTTGGTCAGAATTCTGGTGTAGGTAAGATAGTACCTCTTTGAAGAAAGATGAGCTAATTATTATAGTATTTATCTCTTCTTGCCCACCACTTCATCATTTACTTTTTCTTGTAACTTTATCCACAAATATTGTCTTATTAATAAGGTTAAATGAAGGACAAAGATATTAAATAACTAAATAATTTTATTATCACCAGTTGTTAACTTATTTAGAAGTGAGAATGAAGAGATTTCAGGCTATAAAAAGAAAATGTACTACAGAGTATTATTTCTTGTTACTAATTAGGTGGTACATGTGGCCTCATCTCAGCAAAATGTTTAGGTATTGAATGTGTTTCTTTCCCTTTCTAAAGAGTCTTAACCTAAGCTTATATATTCATTCACATAAGCAAATTCCTGCAAGTTGAAAGGAAGGAGTTGAGGAGAAAAATATCCAGGCCTCTAAGTGCCTGATATTTTGCTATTTGTCACCCTATTTTACTAAAGAGAAAGCAATCTTGGACAGGTGAAGTGACCTGACAGTAATTTCTCATTGTTCAGCTATGGGACCATTGTTGACCCAGAAGAATGACAAGCCAGTTGTCTTCCATCATCAGAATGAGGCAGTTAAGACACCAGACACCCTGCATTTCTCATGTAACTGCCATAGAGAGACCTTCTTATAGCAGATGATCAGTTAAAATTTTGTAGCTAAAAGAGGTGGAAATTTTGGGAAGCCAGGATGGCTTAACAGGTTCAGCACTCGCTTTGCAGCCCCAGGAACCACAGATCAAATCCCAGCCCTGGCCCTTGCAGACCCACGTGCTGAACTGGGGTGTGCTTCCCATGCGGGAGGCCCCCAGTTTGGTTCTTACCTCCTCATTTGGCCCCTGGCTCAAGGGGGCATGCTCCCATACAGGAGGCCCCCAGCCCAGTTCCTGCCCTGTGTGGCCCCTGCCCACCTGTGTGGAACGAAACCATATTGAAAACTGATGATGTAAGACTATGGAGACTGTTCTGGGCCCTCCCCCTTCTCTGTCTCTATCTTTCTGTTGGTCAAAAACAGTAAAATAAATCTTTAAAATAAAAGAGGTAGAAATCTGTAAAAGAGTAATGAGAGGTTTTTCAGACTGTGTTCTTAGAGCAATGGGGAACTAGGGTTTTCCAGGAGCCTCTCGAATAGAAAAAGGTGTGAGTTAGGGTGGATGAGCAGGTAGGATTCCCCTACCCCCAATTCAAACAAAACAGCTACCCATTAATCAGTATGGTTTATCTAAATATATCAAGTTTCACATGTGATTTCATTTGATAAAAGAACTTTGCAGCTTAAAAAAAAAAAAAAAAATTGAAGACCATAGGACTAATCATCAAACATATGTCATCAGTGGGCTCCAACCCACCTAAGGCAACCTTCTCACTGGCAGCCAGTGGGAACTTGTATTCTCATAGGTTTCCCACCCACACTTGCTGTGGGACACTAGAGCTCTGTGTTTACAGGCTTCTTCAGAGAGTTGATGATCCCTGTTAATTGACTCAGCAGTCAAATGCAGGCCCTCCCAAAGGCTCACAGCTTTGCATAGTTCCTTCTTTTCCTGTTGCCCACATTTATCCAAGGCTCATTACCACCACTGGTGAGAAGCTAGCTGGTCTCCTCAGGCCCTTATCTCTGCCCTAGCAATTCTACCAGGGATGTTTAAAAGCACCCTCTATTTCAAAGTTCAAGCTAATTACCTGGTGATTTATGGTTGTGCGTGGAATTGAGAAGTAATCTGAAAAAATGCCAACATGGTGTCAAGTAGAGACCTATCTTCCTGTTGACCTTTCTTCGGTCAAATACCTAATTGTTTGGTTTTTAGCTTTGTATAAACTGAAGGACAAGAGGAAATGATAGGATATTCTTGCAAATTGGTACTTTCCAGAAGAAATAATAGCAACAAACACATATTGAAAATCTACCATACCTACTTGGAGGCATCCAAATCAAAAAAAAAAAAAAAAAAATAGTGGGATAGATTACATTACTTCTCTTACCTTTAAAGTAATTCTTGCTAAAAAAAAAAAAAAACAAAACAAGACATCAGATGAAATTTCTTTGATCAGTTTTCTAAGAGACCTTGGCTTCCAAAATCTTTTCTATGTTTACACCTGAAACACTTAGTGTTGATTTTTTCCCCCTATGTCTAGTACATCAATTTTAGGTCACATTTATGATGTAGTAGAGCTGTAAGAAACTGTAGTACTCGCCTTCTGTGTTTCTGGTATCTCATGGATCACCATGATGCACTGTCTAATAATATTTATATAGTTTTCCAGTTGTTTTCTTGGTTTCAGATGGGAGGGTAAATCTTGTCCTTGATACTCCATCTTGGTTGAAAGGAGAATCTGTCTTTTATTTGGTACAATTGACTCTTCATGTTTTAAGGCACTGCTTTGATATTTTCCTTTTCCAAAACTTTTATTATTTTTTAAATAAAACTCATAAATCACCCTTTTTGGAATCATACATGAAATGTATCAGAGGGTATAATTTATAAACATTGTTTAAATAAAGTATATATTCTAGAATAAAAAAATAGCTCTTCGGTATGTATGCTCAGTATTATAAAATCACCATTAAGGACCAGTGATTCTCATCATTACCTTCATTACAACAGAGGGAATCTAAGTAGGTCTATTTTGTTCATGTGTAAAACTATTACAAAAGTGTATGTACCCTTGCATGAAAGCCTGTCCTTCATGCTGGTATAAGGTACATGATGAGAAAACTTACAAGGTATAAACAGTCAATTCCAAGAGCTGTAGTCACATTAACAGGAGGACATCTCACAAAGATGTTGCAGGGTTTGTGGACTTTGGGCATTCAAAAGACCTGAGTTTGCCATCTACCTGCTATGAAGACTAGCATCCATTGATTAACTTCTTTGAGCCTCAGTTTCCCTAACTCTCAGAGGGAAACAAGCATACTTTCCAAATCATGGGACTATGTAAGCAAGAGTTTTTTTGATATTTAAGTAGTTTTCTTGAATATTGCAATTTGTTATTTCTACTAATTTTATACTTACTTTCTATACTTCATTGTTTTTTTTAGGCAAGCAAAGGTCGGACTACAATTGTGGTAGCACACCGACTTTCCACTGTTCAAAATGCTGATCTGATTGTGGCCATAAAAGATGGAATGGTGGTGGAAAAAGGAACACATGCTGAACTAATGGCAAAACAAGGTCTATATTATTCACTTGCAATGTCACAGGTAATCTTTACATGACATAACATTATGTTAGCAGGGTTTATTTTAACTCTCCAGAGATTATACCACACTAGAAAACGTAAGTCCTGAATTACAATCTTAAATTTCACAAAGCAAACAAGGTTTACTTGTAGTTCCTCAGTGAAGAAATTCAGGTATCTAATATCCTCAGCATTGTGCTTGATAATATAATGGAAGTTAAAGAACTAACAAGTACATCGCACCTGTATTTTCCAGGCACACAACAAATAGGCTGCAAAGCTTATATGTGGCAGACCCAGAACTGTCTATTTCTATATGCTGGCATTCGTTATTGTCATTGTTGTTGTTGTTGCTGTTGTTGTTGTTGTTATACAAAGAAATATAACACACAGTCCCTATCTAAAGAACTAAAACTTATCTTCAGAAGGAAAGTGCAGAATTGTGCATACAATGTTACAAGTTGTAGAAATAAGAAGCAAGATTGATGGGAAGTGGGAGATTTAGATTGCTCATGGAAGGTTTCATGAAGAGCCCTTGAAGACTAGCAGGTCAGAAGTAGAAAAGGAGAAGTCTGGGTCTGTGGGACAGCAGTATAGAGGTAAGAAGGAAATCAGTTTGCAACTAAACTGAAAGGAGATGAGCCTTCTATGATGAGTAAAAATGAGTATTGGGGAATAATGGAAACGAGCTGATTAATCAGGTTCAGATTGTAGAAGTTCTTAGAAGCTAGGCAGAAGGGTTGAGACTGTGTAGGAAGCACCTAACATAGTGCCTGGCACACGGTGGGCACTCAATAAATGTCTGCTAATTGAAGGGATGCACAAATAAATCCATATAGTGTACATACCACATCTTCACAGGTGGGCCATAAAGCTCACATGGAGCAATCAGGGGGAGGTATGATAATGCTGGAGACACATTGGCAAATTCTTATTTTTTAGGATCCACATTTCTGTATGCCATGTGATCTGCCCTACTGGATTTCACATTGTTTTTTGTTGTTGTTGTTGTTGTTTTTTCATTAGAGTACATTAATAGAAGTGATAGGGATTGGACTTAACTTCTTCATTCCGGCCCACCCTTCTTTTGACCAAAGGCAGCATTCTTTCTATAGGGTCTTCTAAAGACAACCAATCTCAACTCTTTTTGGTTTATTTTTCTTCCTCAGATTTCTGATTATATTTTTATATCAATATTATCATTTCACAGGTGAGTAAATTTAAATTTTTTCTGAGGCTCCATCTTCTCATCAAACATAAAACTTCACATTTCAAACACTAGCTTTCTCCACAATAATAGAATGAAGTATTTTTAAACATGCCCTATAGAGCAATAATAATAAAAGTTTAAAAATTTAGTCTTATATTGATTTTAAATGATTCTCATTTTACATTAGACCATATTTTTCCTTAATAGTTAGGTGTTATTTGCCAGTTGAATTTGTATGATTTTCATCCCATAGTAGACTTAATAATTTATGAAGTTATTAATTCAATATTTTCAAACTAGTAAGTGTAACAGTAAAAAGAAATAACTGTGGTCAAATGAAGCCCGTTTTGAGGGGTTTTTTTTAGAACTATTCACTCAAGTCTTTCTTTGAAGTAATGTCTTTATTTTTTATTATAACTAAACCAAAATTCATTATTAGGTCATAAGGTAAAGAGTTTCACAATGTAAGAAAAATAAAAATGGAACATTTGCTGTGTAAATATGTAAAAATTTAAAACACCTTATTCAAAATGGATTGATACTCTCTTTTTACCTAAAATGTAATGTTTATTCTGATATAGTAATATCATTTCAGTATTAATACTCAATGAACAACTATAATAGTCTAGATACTGTACAGTAAACATAACATACATGATATCTACATAGATAGTAACTAATTTCTGAAACTCTGGATGCACTAATTTGCCACTATTACCTGTAGGTTCAGTTTAATTATCATATGAGTATTCTCAGTAACCATAAGTATTGCAAAGTTAGTGCTGCTAAGAGAATCAATCCTGAGAAGCAGAATAGCAAAGTAATTAAGATTACAAGCTCTGGGGACACTGCAAGTTGAAATCCTGACTGCAACGTACTAGTTTTAGGACCTTAGTCAAGTTATTTAAATTCTCTGTGCCTCAGTTTTCTAATCTCTCTCTAATGGGGAAAATAATAGTAACCTATTCATGAATTACAATACTGTATTAAATTAGTTCATTCATGTTAAGTGCTTGGAATTATTGTTGGCATAATAAATTTTATTATATTACTATTACTAGCATTAGCATTATCCAGTCAAACTTTTCTGAAAAATTTAGACCATGGCAATTAACACCGTAATTTTCTTGAACGTACATAATTATTTACAGACACATTCTTTTAGTAAATCTCCATGGGAAAATTAAATAAAAACAGGTAGAGATATCTACTTATATACCAAAACTTGTTATTTTGCCTAGCAGCTTTCTCGGGACAAGGATTCTTTTTGTCCTGTTAAAGTACCTTCTTAGAAAAATTTATTATTAGGAGAGGTCAAATTTTCATTTTAAACTTGTCACAAAGTAAATAGCTCATGGGGAAAAAAAAAAAAAAGCCAAATAAAGATTTCTTTCCTGGTAGAGAAATTTATAGGGGGGAAAAAAAGTGATAGCATAAAGGAATGTCTGGTTAAAGATGTTAGGATAGTATAAAGCTGGTTAAAGTGCATTGTACTTTGAAATGACTGATTAACAGTTGTTAAGCTTGTCAAAGACTCAGTGTCCCTGGGAAGCCTTTCATGTGCATATTCTCCTTTGTACCTAAATCTACCTATGTCTTTTATCTTCACTCCCCTCCCTATGTGGGCCACCATCATCCTAACGGGGCTCCTCCTTTCTGTCTTGTCCCCCTCCTCCCATCTCTTCATGGGGAAGTCACACGTTTACTCATACCACTCATGAACAGAGAATATGTAGCTCCTTTATTTTACTAAAACTGGTCTTATTTCTCTGAGTTGCAAGAAAAACAAAAACTAGACTTGAAGTAATATGGTTTAGAACTTCATTCAATCCTATTTCTTATTGTTTATGAGCAGAACCCACCAATTTTACTTTTTAATCAGTTTGGAGTGGGTGGCAGCGGCAGGCCCAGAAAGTATTATTGTCTCTTGAGATCTTCAGACCCAGGACCAGCCTCACACTTAAGTGCCTAGTTGCATGTTATAAATTTCTAAGCTCCAAAAGAAAAGCTAGGAAGAAGGGGTCAGAAAGAGAATTTTGGAGTCATTTCCTTCACAAAGCTCTTTTTACTAAGATCTGCCCCTGTTAGTGGAATAATTGTTTTGGATTAAAGCATTGTTTTCTCCAATTAATTACACAGATCTTTGGAAAAGAAGGTACAGTAAGTTATTGTCACTCACCAACATTTCAGTATGAGTTGACTTACTAGCTTTCTATGAAGCCTGAAAACTTCAGCAAGAACTGTACAAGAATATACCACTTTCAATAACAGACAATTTAGTTTTAAAGAGATGTGCAATAAAGTCCTTTGAATTTTAAAGGCTTTATTCTAATGTTAACATATATATTCTTCATTTAAGGATATTAAAAAAACTGATGACGACATGGAACCAATGGCATTTTCTACTGAAAAAAATACCAGCTCAGATCCTCTGTGCTCCCTGGCTAGCGTCAAGTCAGACTTTACTGACAAGTCTGAGGAATCTATTCAAAATAAAGAGGTAATGGTTAACCTATCCGCATGTTTTTCCCATGTGTTCTCCAGGGCATTTTGATTTAATCCTTATTACATTTAGAATTTATTTATGACAAAATGTTACTATAGCACTTAATTCACAAAGCAGAAGTCTTTCCCAAACTTCACTATAGCATCACTGTGACACTGTTTAAGAAAGAGACCCTCAAATAAGACTGCATTGATGTCGAAATAAGACTGCATTGATGTCGAGGTCTTGTTGGGGGCAAGAAATCTCAGGAGAATGTTACATTAGTCTTTCCTGTGAAGCAAACCATGGGTTAAAACAGTGGCTCAGGAAGTGCTATTCTGCTTCTGAGGATTGATTCTCTTTGCAACACTAACTTTGCAATACTTACCGTAATGGTTATCAAGACTACTCACATATAGGAAGCCAGGATGGTACCGCGGGTTAAGCACTCTCTTTGCAGCCCTGGGGACCAAGGATCAAATCCCGGGCCCTGCCTGTGTGGACCCGTATGCTGAACTAGGGTGTGCTTCCCATGGGGGAGGCCCCCAGTTCAGTTCTCACCCCTGGGTTTGGCCCCTGGCTAAAAGCTATGCACAAGATTTTTAAAGTTTATCTCCCATGTCATCCTCCATGCTTCCCATTGGAAGGGCTGGCAAATACCAGAACAGCTATTTGCATTGTACTTTCTCAGTAAAAGACCAAGATTTTGCATAATATAATCCTTTCTTTGTAATAATATCATTACAAATAGCTAACATTTATTGAGCACTTATTATTGGCAAATACTGAGTAAATCTTAATTCTAAAATCAATCCTGTAAGATAAGAACTGATATTGTCACCCTTGGAAAGATGAGGAAACTGAGGCCTGTCAAGTATAAGTAATGTATTCAGGCACTACAGCAATTTACTTATAAATGGGAACCCCAAAATAAGCTTTAAACAAAGGTATTAGAAAAATGTTTCTAAGTCATGAAACTGAAGAACTTTCAAGCTTAAAATGCTAGTAAACTTTTTACTTCTGTTTCTGTTTAGTTTCTATGTAGAATTTATCCTTTCCTAGAGTATGATATTCCACCCAGTTTAATAAGAGTAAAGAAAAATATGCTTGGCCCCAGCCAGGGCCCAGGCAGCAGCTGACCTAGTCTTGCTCCAGAGTGAGCCCCTCCCAAGAGGCTACAGAACCAACATACCAGGTGACCAGCTTCAGACCAAACCAGAGCATTACGCAAACACTTCCGCACACAATACACCCAAAGGGCAGACTCAGCAGGCACCACAGCTCCTCAGAGTGAATCCTGCTCCATAGGGTCAGCCCCTGCACAACAGCTCTTCCACTGCAGTCACAGCCAGTCCTCACAACCATATCAGCCTGAGAGTCAGTCCCTCCCATGATGTGCCCACAGGAGTCAAGGCTCAACAACAGAAGGTACACACAACCCACACAAGGGACACACCTGGAGCACCTGGTGACCAGGGAGACTGTGCCACTGAACGCCACAGGACACCTACTACATAAGGCCTCTCTAATAAGGCCACGAGATATAGCAACCCAACTTAATACACAGAAACAAACACAGGGAGGCAGCCAAATGGGGAGACAAAGACACATGTCCCAAATAAGAGAATAAACAAAAGTCCAGAGAAATAATTAAACAAAATGGAGACAAGCAATCTACCAGATTCAGAGTTCAAAATACTGGTTATAAGGATGCTGAATGGTCTCAATGAGAATATCAATAAAGACATAGGAAACATAAAAATGGAGATAGAAAACATAAAAAGAACCAGTCATAAATGAAGAATACAATAGCTGAAATAAGGACTATATAGAGGGAATCAACAGTAGATTAGATGAAGTAGATCAAATGAGCAATTTGGAGAACAAAGCAGCAGAAAATACCCAATCAAACCAACCAAAGAAAAAGGAATCCCAAAAAATGAGGATAGATTGAGGGGCCTCTGGGACACATCAAGCATACTAATAGTCATATCACACAGATACCAGAAGGCAAAGAGAAAGAACAAGAAATTGAAAACCTATTTGAAAAAATAATGATGGAAAATTTTCCTAACCTCATGAAGGAAATAGACATACAAGACCAGGAAGCTCAAAGGGCTCCAAACAAGATGAATGCAAAGACGCTCACACCAAGACACATCATAATTAAAAAGTCAATGGTTAAAGAAAAAGAGAGAATCTTAAAAGCTGCAAGTGAAAAACAGTAATTTTCTTACAAGTGGGCTTCCATAAGACTGTCAAATGATTTCTCAACAGAAACTTTGCAGACCAGAAGAAATTGGTGTGAAATAGTCAAAATAATGAAATGCAAGGACTTAACAACAAAGATCACCCAACAAAGCTATCATTTAGAATCAAAGGAGAGATAGCTTCCCAGACAAGAAAAAGCTAAAGGAGTTCACCAATACCAAACCAGTATTACAAGAAATGTTAAAGGGACTTCTTTAAGAATAATAAAAGAAGGATAGGACAGGACAGGACAGGACAGGATAGAGAAGGGAAGGGAAGGGAAAGAAAGGGAAAGGAAGGGAAGATAGAGGAGGGGAGGGGAGGGGAGGGGAGGGGAAGGGAAGAGAAGGAAAGGAAAAGAAAGGGAAGGGAGAAAAGAAAAGAAAGGAGAAAAGGGGAAGAAAAAGGGAAAGGAGAGGAGAGGAGAGGAGAGAAGAGAATAGAATAGAATAGAATAGAATAGAATAGAATAGAATAGAATAGAATAGAATAATAAAATGGCAATAACGACATACATATCAATAATTATTTTGAATGTAAATAGATTAATTGCTTTAATCAAAAGACATAGGATGGCTGAATGGATAAGAAAACAAGACCCATACATATACTGTCTATAAGAGACTCACTTCAGATTAAAAGACACACACAGACTGAATGTAAAGACATGGAAAATGATATCTCATGAAAATGAAAATAAATAAAAAATCTGGGTTAGCAATACTTAGACCAGACAAAATAGACTTTAAAACAAAGGCTATAGCGAGACAAAGAAGGGCCCAGTAAATCCACTTCTCATTATCTATCTGAAGAAACCCAAAACAGTAATTTAAAAAGATATACACATCCATATGTTCATTTCAGCATTATTTACAATAGCCAAGATAATGAAAGCAACCTAAGTGACTATCAGCAGTAGACGAATGGATAAAAAAGAAGTACTACAAATATACAATGTAGTATTGCTCGGCCATAAAAGGAAATCTTGCCATCTGCAAAAACATGGACAGACTGAGAGGGTACAGCGCTGGGTGAAATGAGTGAGAAAAAGTCAGATACCGTATGATTTCACTAATATGTGGAATATAGTACATGAAATAAACAAAGGAAACAAACTCATAGATACACAGAACATTTTGATAGTTGCCAGATGGAAGGGGGTTTGGAAGGGTGAGTGAAAAAGGGGAAGGGATTAAGAAGTACAAATTGGAAGTTACAAAATAGTCATGAGGATGTAAAGTAAAGCATAGAAAACAGAGTCAATATTGTAACAATTGTATGGTGTCACATGGGTTCTACATTCATTGGGATGATCACTTGATAAGGTTTATAAATGTCTAATTACTATTGTACACCTGAAACTAATATACTAATGCATGTCAACTATAATTGAAAAAAAATTATTAAAAAAAATAAAAATATGTCTGTTGTTACTTCTATGTTAGCTATCAGAATATGTTAGTTAATTTGTACTTTTCAATGATAGCAACTGAGTGAAATCCCAAAATGGTAAGTTGTACAACTAGTTCATTTTTGGGTAAGATTACTTTATATTTTGAGGTCATCATCAGTAATGCGGGCAGTGCAATCTTTCTAAGAAAAATTCTGCTTTCTACTCTGCCACCTATTACATTTGATATTTTACGTTACAGGTTTGTTTAATATGGCTGACTTCTCTAAGTTTCATTATGCTCTCCAACTGGGGTTATAACCAAGGTATTTTATTTATAGGCAAGACTTCCTGAAGTTTCTCTATTAAAACTTTTTAAATTAAACCAATCTGAATGGCCTTCTATGGTTCTGGGGACATTGGCTTCTGTTCTAAATGGAACGGTTCATCCAATATTTTCTATCATCTTTGCAAAAATTATAACTGTAAGTAAAACTAATTTGCTAATTTTGTTAATAAATTTAAACAAAGTATAGCCCGCGAGAACAGACCTGTTGTATTCTGATCCAGCAAGGTGAAAATTGGGACTTGTGGTGGGTCACCTCTACTGTGGGATCCATGATAGAAAGTTTAATGTTCTCAGGGAGTAAGCCAGCCTCTATTGTGAAGTGTTTGTCTGGGCCTTGTTGACCGGGCAATCAGTAAAGAAATTGCTTTGTTTTCTAATTTTGACTCCAGTGCCGTATCAGCATTCCAAAGCACCGAAGCAATAAAACACACAAATACTACTGCTCTTCTTTCAAGTAGTACGAACAATGGCCAGTTTTTATTACCAGCCAGATCAGGGAGAGGAAATAAGGGTTTAAGATTGTGCTGAGGGACCCAGGAAAGTCATGGATTCAAGCATTTTACTAGAGTCTGGTTAAGTTTTCAGTCTCCTGGATTTGCACAGCTATGCTTTGTCAACATAACTGCCAATACATGTATAATTACTAATTTTAGTAACAATTTCTAGTGATGTGTAACAAAGACCTCATATTACAGGTAGTGCTCTAAATAGAAGACTTCTAAGAAACCTGATTTATTCCAAGTTATTAGAAATAATTCAAACTGATGGTTTCTTTGAAAATATTGTGTGAAAATAGTAACAGAAGATTCACTTGTCTAATCTCATATTTACATAGCCTAAGTGAGAGAAGTAACATAAAATTATGTTTTTATCATATTTAATGAGTGTAGAGGATAAAACAATGGGGCACTCCCCCCTCCCCCAGAAATGTGTATATAATCTTATTCTTATGTTGAAATTCATTTTAAAAGTCCCAATGAATAGACAATTTAGGTTTTTTGCTTCTGTATTTTCCTCCAATCACCTGATGAAAAATCTGTTTCTTTTCAGATGTTTGAAAATGATGATAAAACCACATTAAAGCATGATGCAGAAATGTATTCCATGATATTTGTCATTTTGGGTGTTATTTGCTTTGTCAGTTATTTTATTCAGGTAAGCTTTCAATGAATCAAACAAGTTTGAACATGATTACGTTTTTATGTCATCCTCTATTCGAGTTAAAAATAACTAAATATAACAACTAAAAATGTAAATAAATAACTATAATAATTAAGTGTTACAAAGAAATAGAAAAAGAGTTAAGAATAAATGCAGATTTTCTCTTTGTTTTCCAGGGACTATTTTACGGCAGAGCAGGGGAAATTTTAACCATGAGATTAAGACACTTGGCATTTAAAGCCATGTTATATCAGGTCAGTGTTTAGTTGATTTTTTTTCTTCTTTTATTTAAATTGTGCTTTTAAATACTCTAGCTCTGAGTTTTTCTTCAGTCACTTAAAAGCATGCTGTTTTGGTGTTCCGAGCAGTGTCTGATATGAGAATTCTAATGGTATATTTTTCTAATAGAAACAAGTCCAAAATTGTTATGTTCAGAAATACAATTCATAGAAAATAGGATTAAGAGTCTACTCCTTGTTTCTTGCATTTTTCTTGACAAATATTTCTTTTAATATATAATATAGTATTCTAGAATCAGAATAGAAGATCAAATTAACCCACCGACCCACCCCACCCCCACCCTGAAAAGGAGGGTGAGGAGCTACAATATCTTGGAGGACATATTTTAAAAGGAAGAGTTAATTTCTCTTGTTCTCATCCACATGTAAACCTTGAGGTTTTTTTTTTCATTCCATACTTCTTAACGTAGCCAGTCTTGGTTCCCTCATTGGAAGAGCCCTGAATTCAGATAACATCAGTCTAGCTGGCAGGTCAGTCAGCCTGCCCCACACAGATGATCAATCAGTCACACCTGTGAAATAACTAAAACTAGGTGGATAAAGTAGTAATCTTGAGAAATGAGTCTTGGGGGCAAATGGCAGGAATGTCTCAGTTTGGCACCTCTCAAATTCTTTCGGGAAGCTGAGGTGTATTGGGTTACCCTGAACACCACTAATCAGTTGGAGCCTTTCACCACACTGTGTCACCAGAGCTCCCTGTACAGGAACAAACAGCTTCCTGTCAAGATCATTTCTCTTCAGAAAGAGTTACTGTCACTCCAGCCAAGTCGTCAAAACCAGTTTTTACATCTTGTGACTTTTAGCAGTAGTGTTCAGAGGACTGCTATATATATAACAACACTCCCGTCTCTGTGTGCTTAGGGAACTACAATATACAAAACACAGTGGGAGGTGTCACATAGCAACTTGATATTTCGCAGAAGGTCTGGTCAGAGACAATGGAGAAACTCCTTAATCCAGGAAAACAAAAATCTGCTATAGGAATCATAAAACGATTTAATGTCTGCACACCTCACTTGTGTTAAACTTGGTACAT
Source organism: Craseonycteris thonglongyai (assembly GCA_004027555.1). Taxonomy (NCBI): domain Eukaryota; kingdom Metazoa; phylum Chordata; class Mammalia; order Chiroptera; family Craseonycteridae; genus Craseonycteris; species Craseonycteris thonglongyai. Next base: position 33,335 of record PVKE010005066.1, on the reverse strand, counting down.
TAGTTTTGTTTTTTGTTTTTTGTTTATAAATACTATATTATGTCTTTACCTCAAATCTTTGGTAAAATAAGGTGGGGTTTTAATTAACTAATGCTACATTTCACACTTGTTTGTCAAGTATTTCTGCTCATTTTTGTTTTTCTTTATGATTTATGTTCTTCCATGTTCAAAGAAATTTATTTTCAGTTTCCAGGAATTTTTTGAAATGTTCCCTGAATGTCTCTGAATGTTTTAAACAAAAGAGTATACATTTTAATTTTTAATATCCAGTGGATATTATTAATCTAGTATCCTGATTGTTAATACTGAAAGGTAATCTTCCACCTAGCATTAGCCATGTGAACACCAGGACAGTAACATTCTTAGATAAAGTAGCTTTTGCCATAAGAATGCACCAATCTATAAGCCATGAACTCTGGTCCTTCAAAAAAAACATGCACATACAAAGACACACAGAAATGCTATACTATTCAGCAGATGTTATTAAATTCCCCCATAAATTTAACTCAGTCCTTTCATCTTATCATTTGTTTTCCCTCTTCACCCTTCAGCATTCTTTCTGCTTCTTATCTTTTTTTTTTTTTTTTTTTGGAGGAAAAGAAAAGAATAGCCTTTTTGGTCTTTTCTTTACATCTTCCCAGTTTTACCTTTGTTTATAGTAAGGAAAGCTCCTGATGTTCAGTTTTGCCTAATTTATTACATGGTTTTTGTCCTAAGATAAGACTCTTTATGGCTTAGAAAGCATGCTGAGACTTGCAGTTCTATTTATAACCATTTTGAAGACTCATTTGAAGTAGAGGTATTTATGGAATCAGGTGTGGTCTTTTTGTAGATATAAAATCTATATTTGATTACTTGAGATCCTTCCAGTTGAAAAGAATGTTCTAATTGTTCCTGACTTGAGTGGTTGTAAATAATTCATTGCTTATTGTGTCTTAAAGCTAAATTTATATATATTTTTTCTTTTTTTACTTCTGGTGAATTATGGAGATATATTTGGAAGACAGATTTTGAAAATTTTTAAAAGGAAGCTTTCTTTTTTACATTTAGTGCCCCCTCCCCATGGCCCTCCAGCCCTCCCCCCTCACCTCTCCACCCCCACCCCCAGGCAACCACCAAACCACTGACTGGTGCATGAGTTTTTGTTTCTTTGTTACTTTCAGTTTTATAGTCCACCTATGAGTGAGGTCATATGATTCTTGATTCTTTCAGTCTAACTTAATTTGCTTAATAAGATGTTTTCAAGGTTCGTCCATGTTGTCACAGATTGCTGTATTTCATCTTTTCTTATCGCTGAGTAGTATTCCATTGTATAAATGTACCACAACTTCTTTTTTCTTTTTAAAGATTTATTTTTATTGTTTTTGACAATAAAAGAGAGAAAACAAGAGAAACAGAGAAAAAGAGAAGGGGGAGGGCCCAGAACAGTCTCCATAGTTGCACATCATTGGTTTTTCCACCAATAGTTTCATTCCACAGATGGGTGTGGGGCTGCACAGGGCAGAAACTGGGCCGGGGTCTCATCCCAGTGAGAACCGAACTGGGGGCACTTCCCAGTTCAGCATAATGGGTCTGCATGGGCCAGGGCCGGGATTCCATCCTTGGTCCCCAGGGCTTCAAAGTGAGCGCTTAACCCACTGAGCCATCCCGGCTTCCCCACCACAACTTCTTTATCCAGTCATCTATTGAAGGACACTTTGGTTGTTTCCATGACTTGGCCACTGTGAACAGTGCTGCGATGAACATTGGAGTACATATATCTTTGCAAATGAAGGTTTTCAGGTTTTTGGGTAGATATCCAAAAGAGGGGTTGCTGGGTCATATGGCAATTTCATTCCTAGTTTTTTGAGGAATCTCCATACAGCCTTCCATATCGGTTGTAACAATTTACATTCCCACCAGCAGTGTATGAGGGTTCCTTTTACTCCACAGCCTCTCTAGCACTTACTACTCCTCATCTTGTTGATTATAGTCATTCTAACAGATGTGAGGTCATATCTCATTGTGGTTTTTGTTTGCATCTCCCTAATTGCTAGTGATGTGGAACATTTTTTCATGTGTCTGTTGGCTGTTTGTATGTCTTCAGAGAAGTATCTGTTTAGGTCTTCTGACCATTTTTTAATTGGACTGTTTGTTTTTTTGAAGTTGAGTTGTATGAGTTCTTTATATATTTTAGATATTAGTCCCTGATCAGAGGCATTGTTTGCAAATATATTCTCCCATTCAGTTGGTTTTCTTTTTACTTTGTTGATGGTGTCCTTTGCTGTATAGAAGCTTTTTAGTTTGATATAATCCCATTTGTTTATTTTTGTTTTTACTTCCCTTGCCTTTGGGGTCAAGTCCATAAAGTGCTCTCTGAACATAAAGTCTATAAGTTTAGTACCAGTGCTTTCTTCTATGCACTTAATTGTTTCAGGTCTTATGTAGAGGTCTCTAATCCACTTTGAGTTAATTTTGGTATATGGTAAGAGTTCACAGTCCAGATTCATTCTTTTGCATGTGGTTTTCCAATTTTCCCAGCACCATTTACTAAAGAGACTTTTTTCCTCCATTGTATATTTTTTGCTTCTTTTTTTTTTTTTTTTTTTTTTTTTTTTTTTTTTTTTTTTTTTTTTTTTTTTTTTTTTTTTTTTTTTTTTTTTTTTTTTTATCTTTTTCACATTTATAGAGAGAAATTATCTTTTTGTCTTCAGTGCATAGTTATTTCTATTTTACTTTTTGACAGACAGAGAGAGAGACAGAGACAGAGACAGTTAGAGAACCAAACTGTGGGAACTCCACAGTTCAGCACGTGGGTCCTGCCTGGGCCGGAGCCGGGATTCGATCCTCGGTCCTCATGGCCTCAAAGCGAGCGCTCAACCCGCTGAGCCGTCCCGGCTTTCCCCTATTTTTTGCTTCTTTGTCAAAAATTATCTGCCCATATGTTTGTGAGTTTATTTCTGGGTTTTCAATTCTGTTCCATAGGTCTATATATCTATTTTTCTGCCAATACCAAGCTGTTTTGATTATTGACACTTTGTAGTATAGACTGAAGTCTGGGAGCATCAGACTTACTCTGTTTTTGGAGGACTGCTTTGGCGATTCAGTGTCTTTTGTGGTTCCATATGAATCTGATAATTTTTTACTCTATTTCTCAAAAGAATGTCTGTGGGATTTTTATTGGAACTGCATTAAATCTGTATATTGCTTTGGGCAATATGGCCATTTTACTGTGTTTATTCTGCCAATTCGTGAACATGGAATATCTTTCCATTTCTTTGTATCTTCTTCAATTTCTTTTAATAGTGTCATAGTTTTCTGTGCATAAATCCGTCATGTTCTTTGTTAAGTTTATTCCTAAGTATTTTATTCTTTTTGTTTTGGTCGAAAAAGGTATCGTTTCTCTCATTTATTTTTCTGAAGTTTCATTCTTTGCATATAAAAATGCTGTAGAGGTTTGTACATTGATTTTGTATCCTGCAACTTTACTATATTTATTTATTATTTGTAATAGTTTTCTGGTGGATTCTTTAGGGTTTTCTATATAAAGGGTCATGTCATCTGCAAAAAGTGACAGTTTAACTTCTTCATTTCCAATTTGGATGCCTTTTATTTCTTTTTCCTGCCTGATGGCTCTGGCTAGAACTTCCAGCAAAGCAGTAGTGACAGTGGACATCCCTGTCTTGTTCCTGATTTTAGAAGAAAAGGTTTTAGTTTTTTCCCATTCAGATGACATTCTCTGAGGGATTGTCATATATAGCCTTTATTATGTTGAGGTATATTCCTTCTATACCAATTTTGTTAAGTGTTTTGATTATAAATAAATGTATCTTGTCAAATGCTTTTTCTGCATCAATTGATATAATCATATGGTTTTTATCTTTTATTTTGTTTATGTGGTGTGTCACATTGATCAATTTGTGTATGTTGAATCATCCTTGTGCCCCTGGGATGAATCCCACTTGATCGTGATGTATAATTTTTTTTAATGCATTGTTGTATTTTATTTGCTAGTATTTTGTTTAGGATTTTTGCATTTCTAAATGAAATAGAGAATAGAAAAATTAATGCAACAGAAAGCTGGTTCTTCAAAAAATATATAATAAAATTGACAAATCCCTGACTAGGCTCACCAAGGGAAAAAGAGAAAATACACAAATAATCTGAATTAGAAATGAAAGAGGTGAAATTACAACTGATACTACAGAAATACAAAGGATCATACAAGAATACTATGAAGGACTATATGCCACCAAATTTTGCAACTTAGAAGAAATGGACAAGTTTTTAGAAACATATAATCTACCTAGACTGAATCAAAAAGAACTGGATAACCTAAACAGACCAATCAACAGTAAGGAAATTGAAACAATCATCCAAAAACTCCCCAAAAGCCAGAGACCAGGACCAGATGGTCTCACTAACGAGATTATTTCATCTATTTCTATTTCTGCTTTAATTTTTACTATTTGCTTTCTTCTGCTAGCTTTGGGTGTTTTTGGTTCTTCTTTTTCTAGTTCTTAAAAATGTAATATTAGGTTGTTTACTGGTGATTTTTCTTGTTTCTTGAGATAGGCTCGTCATGATATACATTTCCCTCTTATTACTGCTTTTGCTGCATCCCAGTAATTTTGGTATGTTGTAATTTTATTGTCATTTGATTCTATGTATTTTTTAATCTCTTCTTCTATTTCTTCTTTAATCCAGTCATTTTTTAATAAAATGTTGTTTAGTCTCAATGTATATGTGGTTTTTCCTGCTTTCTTTTTGTAGTTGATCTCCAATTTCAAAGCTTTGTGATCAGAGAATACAGTTGGTATGATTTCAATCTTCTTAAATTTGTGACACTAGTTTTGTGTCTCAGCATGTGGTCTATCCTTGATAATGTTCCATGTGCACCAGAAAAGAATGTATAGTCCTTTGTTGTAGAGTTAAATATCCTGAAAATGTCAACTATGTCCAATTGCTATAATGTATCATTTAAAGCTGATATTTCCTTATTTGTTTTCTGTTTGGATGATCTATCCATGGCTATCAGTTAGGTGTCTAAGTCGCCTACTATAATTGTGTTTTTGTCAATTTCTCCTTTTAGATCTGTTAGTAATTGCTTTGTAAATTCTGGTTCTTCTTTGTTGGAATATATATTAATAAGTGTAGTATCTTCTTGTTGTATTGTCCCCTTTATTGTTATGATATATCCATCTTTGTCTCATGTTATCTTTTTGATCCTGCAATCTGCTTCGTCGGGTATAAGTATGGCTACACCTGCTTTTCTCTGGGTGCCATTTGCTTGGAGTATTTTTTTCCACCCTTTCACTTTGAGTCTGTGTTTGTCCTTGTGGCTGAGGTGTGTCTCTTGTAGACAGCATGCAGTTGGTTTTTGTCTTTAATCCAGTTTGCTACTCTGTGTCTTCTTATTGGTGAGTTCAGTCCATTTACATTTAGGGTGATTATTGATATACGAGGATTTCCTATAGCCATTTTATGTTTTGTTTTTTGGTAGCTCTTCTTTTTAATTGCTTCTTTGCTTTTTCATTCCCATCAGTTATTTTAGTGTGATGGTTTTTATGACCCTTTTTTCTGTTTTCTCTTCTTTTGTTATGTGTCCCAGTTTCAGATTCTTTTTCAGTGGTTACCATGAACTTTGTATAAAAGAAAATTTTATATATGCAGAGGTTCCTTTTCTTAAAGGTGTTTCTTACCTCCATTCTCATTGCAAATTTAACCTTTACTTCCTCCCCTTTTATGTTTTTGTTGTTCCAGTTTAGCCCTATTTATATTTACATTTTGTTTCAGGTCCAATCACCTCCTTCAATATGTCTTGAAATACTGGCCTTGTGCTGGGGAATTCCTTCAATTTCTGTATGTCTGTAAAAGTCTTTATTTCTCCTTATCTAACGGATAACTTTGCTGGGTACAGGATTCTTGGCTGGTAGTTTTTCTCCTTTAGTATTTTGAATACTTTGTTCCATTCCCTTCTGGCTCGTAGAGTTTCTCTTGAAAAACCCAACGATGGTCTGTGGGTTTTCCTTTACAGGTTATAATGTTCTTTTTTCAGCTGCCTTGAGGATTCTTTCTTTGTCTTTGACCTTCGACATCTTCAGTATAATGTGCCTTGGAGAGGGTCTGCAAGAATTCAAGAATCTAGGGGTCTTGTTTCCTTCTTGAATTTGGGGTTCCAGTTCTTGCCATAGATTTGGGAAGTTCTCGTCTATTATTTGTCTGAACAAATTCTCTGTGCCCATTTCATCCTCTGCTTTCTCTGGAATACCTATTATTCTCATATTATTTTTTCTAATGGAGTCAGATAGTTCTTGTAGATATGTTTCTTTTTTTTTTTTTTTAGCTCTTGGTTCTCTCTTTTCTTCTTTCTGTGACAATTCCAAATTTCTGTCTTCAATTTCACCAATTCTTTCCTCCATTTGGTCAGCTCTGCTTCCTATGCTAGCTATTTTATTTTTTTGTTTCTTTTATTGTGTTGTTTATCTCCAGAATTTCTATTTGCTTCTTTTTTATAGATTCAATTTCCTTTCTGAGGTCACGTAACTCCCTCTTTGCACTCCACCAGTATTCTTTGATCTCTTTGAGTGTTTTCAGAATTTCAGTCTTTAATTCTGTGTCATTTAGCTCATATGTTTCCATATCTTCAAGTTCCTTTCCTGGATGTTTGTCTCTTTCTTTCTGGGAATCTTTGTTCACAGTGGTGTTCATCACTGTTGGAGCATTTCTTTTCCTAGACATGAGGACTTTTCCCCTGGTAGATGTGAAGAAATCTTTTTTACTTCTTAGCTGGTGTGGCTACACTGTCTTGTAATATTTTATTTATTTGGCTTTCTCACAGTGGGAGACTCCCTAGAAGGTAGGCCTCTCTTGAACTCAGGTGTTGGTCTCTGTATGCCTCCTCTTTGGGAAGATATGGTAGGCGGTAATATTCTATGCCTCCATGATCCCACTGCTGTCAGAAGCTGCCAGTTTTCCTAGATCTCTCTGTTGGCTTCAGTGGGAAAGGTGGGGGTGAGGTTTGCTGAGAACAGCACAGGTCTGCCTGTGTCACAGGAAAACGGTGGCCTCCCTCCGCTGGCCCCAGCAGGAAGCGTGGGAGCAGGGTTCAGTAGGAAACGCCCAGGCCTGTCCATGCCATGGGGCAATGTGGGGTGAGCCTCCATCAGTCTCTACCCTGCTGGTCTCTGGGCCAGCCATGGGGTTACTCACCAGGTTGGGCTCCACAGCGTATCTCTGCACAGCTCCCTTTCTTTCTCTCTCATTCACCTTCTTTTCTCTAGCTTTAGGTACTTTCTTGTGATCAATGGGTCCCTCAGCCAAGGCTGAGTGTTGCTTAGGGATTCTCTGGTTGAAATTTAGTTGTTTAAATTGTTGTTCTTTCCAGGAGAGATTTCAAGAGCTCCTCTCATGCTGCCATCTTGGTGGGTGGGTCAAAATTTATATTTCTTTTTTTTCTTTTCTTTTTAATTGTTTTTGACAGAGACAGAGACAGAGATAGAGAGACAGAAAGAGAACTGAACTGGGGGCACTTCCCAGTTCAGCACATGGGTCCACAGGGGCCTGGGCTGGGATTCAATCCTGGGTCCCCGGCGCTGCAAAGTGAGCACTTAACCCACTGTGCCATCCTCATTTGCCCTATATTTCTTAATAATAAATATTGACCTATAGATCTATTAGGTTTTGAACAGATTTGAAGTTTATTTTTGCCATTACTCTCTAAATGAGGTTGACCTAGGCTTCTGTGGAGGGAACTCTAAATTATAAGATGATAGCATTAATGGTGATCACTAAAAGATCTCAAAAAGCTGCTTCCAAAAAGATTTGAGGTAATAAGTACTGAAGCAGGAGAAACCGGTAATGAAATCAACTATAATGCTTCAGCTAGATGAGAGGCAGAGCAGGATATTAGATTAAAAACCCAAGTATCTTATTGCCTAGGTTCAAATCCTGGCATGAGTACTGCAAGCTGTGTGGTCTTGGGAAAGTTATTCAATCTCTCAGTACCTCAGTTTCCTCCTTTATAAAATACAGCTAATCACAGTATCTACCTCACAGAGTTGTGATGATTAAATGAAAAAGTACATACTAAGTACTTAAAGTGTTATTTATTTCTAGTAGAATTATTGGCAGGAAAAAAAAAGGATTTACTAGTATCAAAAAACCTAATAACCTTACTGATAATCATTTTAACTTCAGGAACAGAAGAAGCAAGGTAATTTTTACTCAACACCAGCTATGTTTCAGGAACTTTGCTAAGTATTTTAACCTATATTTCCTATGCTGGAAAACAATCCCCAGAGTACACATTGCTGACTTAAAAAGCAATTTGGATATTTTGCTAATTGAACATCAGATAACAACTAAGAGTAGTTATATATGTATCCTATATCTGCTGTGTTATATCAAGTTACTGTAGAATCAGGAACATAATATTCAATAATAAATTCTCTCTACATTTTAATGTCATATTGTATTAAAAATTCTTTGTTTCATGTCATGTTGAAATATAGAAATAATTAGAAAATGTATAGTATACTTTAGTTATTTAAAATATACAATAAAAAGTAAGTAGTGTCTTCTAGTTCAATGGTATTATAGTATTATTGTTGCTGATGTGAATTCACAATATTTTAGGCTCTTAACTAGAGTGGTATTTCCAGAGTAACTATGTAGTGCAGATCATATCATGATCTCCATGAGCTGCCCTTGGGTATCTAGGACCTTAAACTCTTTGGGACATTTTTCCAATGCAGGAGCTTAAAGAGTGGTGCTGTCATTCCAGGGTTGCACACAGGCTGGCTCCTGCCATATTCCTCCATGGGAGCTTTCTTGTAACATAGCTTCATAATTAACTCATAGCCCTCGATCTGTTATGTTTTTGTTTCCTTAGTTGGCAGAAATATGTAACCTGAGCATCAGGGTCCTTGGCTGGGTTATAGTAAGTCCATAGTTATTTTCCTCGTGGAAAATGAGTCATTTTTCAGAGATGGTGTCCATGTAGTTTTAATCCACAAAAGATATAAGTACTTTCAATAAGGGGGAGGAAACAGTCAATAGCTAATAAAAGGAAATCAGAATTCTTTGGGTTGGGGGGTGCTAAGAAGTGCTGTTCTATTTGCTGTTGAAAATGAAATTGGCTATAACATTATGCTTTTATTGCTTGCATTTTTGACCTGTCTCCTTCCTCAGATTGCATGCTTCTTGGCCGCAGGTATTTTATAGCAGCCTTTCTGCCTCTAGCTTCTCACTGTGGTCAGTGCTTGTAAAATCTAGGAAGTAAGATTGTCAAGGGAAATCTTGCCTATGAGGGTCCTAAAGAGAAGGAAATAAGCTTTTTATCATTAATTGGTTTAGGTAGAAAGGTTTGGAAATATTTCTAAATTGTGTTGTTTATTACCTTAGTTTTAAACAGGGTCTACTCTCCACGAATTTACTTGTGGAATAAAACTACAAATTACCTGGTAGTTCAAAATGACCATTTTAAAGACTGATTATTATACAATATTGTAGCATGGTAATGAGTCCAAGCTGTTGGACTTAAGTAGGTATAGATCTTTGTGAAGAAAACAAAGTCATTTGATCTATAGGTTTTACAAGAATTAAGTACCTGTGAGTAAGGAGTCAAGTAAATGTCTTCTGACTCACTACAGCAAATTGCAAGTCAGAGAATCTTTTTGATAACTATATGCTAATTTCCCCCTTTTTATTTTTTCTAGGATATTTCCTGGTTTGATGATAAGGAGAATAGCACCGGAGCCTTGACAACGATATTAGCCATAGATATAGCACAAATTCAAGGAGTATGTATATTGCTTTTATTTTTAAATGGTTTATGTATGTGGTATGCATGCATACACATGCACATATATGTCTGTGCATATATGTGAGCTATACTGAGATGAGCCACATTCTTAAAGATACCAGGTAAGTAGCAGGTTGAACAGGGAGGTCTCAATGTAAAATATAAAGATGCCTTTCAGTTATGGATATTTTTAACTAAAAATAAAGAACAATTTAGCACATGTAATAGGATAACCAGTGGACTAAAGAAAATACCAAGAATGAGTTAGAGAAAAGAGCTCATAATTAAATAGACAAGAAAAAGTAACACAATGAAAATACATACGCACAAGTTAGAAGTCTTAATAAAAGAAGAAAGTTTATTCGTACCCCAGAAAATAAAATCTTATTTAGTACAATATCTAATAAGTTAAATTCATGTCTACATCTGGAAATGATTCTGTGCTAGTTATTATACAGGTCAAGTTGAAGAAATATGTATAATCACACCTGGACACATTATGTATAAAGAAAATGCTTATGCACCACAATCAAAATTGATGATGGAATGACCAGCATACTATATATCAAAGTGATGCTTAAATAAGCATGGGGAATAGCATAGTATGGAAGAGTCAAAAAGTAATTTATTTATTTTTTTCTACTTACTTTAATAAATTAACCTTTATATCACAAATGGAATTTCAACTATTAGAAAAGGAGTACAAAACAATGTTTCACACTTCTAATTTAAATGCAATAATTCTTTCAATCTCTGTGAAAACAAGACTCTAGCAGAGTGATAGACTCCTTTTTTTTTATCATGCACGTGGGAGAAAAGGAAAGCCAATGACACGATAATCTTAAAAGTATTTTTTCTATTTAGAAATATTAAAATTTCTATTATAGCACACTATGAGAACAACAAATTATAAGCTAAAACAATCCTTCTAAACTGCATTTTCTCTTGGAGGCTATTCTGATTTTTTTAACTTTTGCAACAATTCTTTGGAGGTATTGATATGAACTCATGTGTTTCAAGAAATATAAATAGGGGAAGCCAGGATGGCTCAGTGAGTTAAGCGCTCACTTTGCAGCCCTGGGGTTCGAGGATTGAATCTCATCCCCTGCCCATGCAAACCCATATGCTTAACTGGGGTCTGTTTCCCATATGGGAGGCCTCCAGTTTTGTTCTTGCCAGGGTGAGCTTCCCTTGTGGGAGGCCCCCAGTTTGGCCCCCAGCTCCACTGGGCATGCCTCCCATGCAGGAGGCCCCCTACCCAGTTCCTGCCCTGTGTGGCTGCCCACACACCTGTGTGGAATGAAACTGTTGAGAACTGATGACAGACAACTATGGTTACTGCTCTGGATCCTTTCTCTCTGTCTCTCTCTGTCCCTGTCTCTGTCTCTGTTAAAACAATAAAATAAATCTTAAAAAAATAAATATAAATAGATAAATATAGATTTCAATGTGCATGCATCTACACACACACACAAACACACCTCACTCTCATTTCCCTGTTCTGTCCATTGATATTCCACTAGTAATGAACCTAACTAGCACTGTGCATTGACTCCTAAATAACATTTTTCACTAAAAGGAACCAAGACTCCTTGCAGAAATGACAGATTCCAGGAGTAGGGCCTGGAAAATCATTTTGTGTCAGAAAGTAAGGACATATTTAAAGAGCAATAGCAACATGTCAAAGGAGAATACTATTGGACATATGGTAGCTAATAAAGCATAATGTCTCCTTAGCACAGGACATTTTTTAAATATGGATATATTTTAAACTCCAAGTATAAATTCAAAGTTAAAGTCTTAGGTATAAATCTTAAAAAAGAAAGCCTACCTTATTATAACAGCAATTCTTATAAATTTTAAATTAACTGACTTTTTCTCCAAAATATGTCTTATTATAGGCAACAGGTTCAAGGGTTGGTGTCTTAACACAAAATGCAACCAACATGGGACTGTCAGTTATTATTTCCCTTATCTATGGATGGGAGATGACACTCTTGATTCTGAGTATTGCTCCAGTACTTGTTCTGACAGGAATGATTGAAACCATATCAATGACTGGATTTGCCAACAAGGATAAGCAAGAACTTAAGCATGCTGGGAAGGTAAAATAAAGACTATTGTTATCATCATACCGTATTTTAAGAGAAAACAATCAGAGCTCCCATCTTTAAATACATTAACTTCATTTCTTAAGACTCTGTTAAGTGGTGTGTAGGTACTGAAATGCACACAGACCTTTTAGGATGGGGTGTAGGTGTGTGATAGCAACAGAATACATGATTTACACTATAAATTTTACAGCATGGGCTCTAGAGCCCACCGTGCTGAATTAGAATCTAGATTCTATCACTAACAACTGTATGATATGAGCAAGTTATGTCAACACAGCTGGACTTCAATGTTTTCTTCTGTGAAATGGGAATCATAATAGCATTCACTTACAGATTTTTACATTACACAGAACACTTCAATTATATGCAGAACACTTCAAATAATGTCTGGAAGGCAGTAAGCACTCAATCTCAGCTGTTACCACTGTTCCCATATCATGGAGGAATTAGCTAACATAATGATTCCCCTTTCTCTGATTGTTGAATAATTAAATTTTCTTGAACAATTCTGGGTATTTTATTTTTCAAAATAAAAAGGAAATATATAGTTACTGAATACAATGCAATGCATTTTTTTAAATTGATAGTACCTAAAATAAGATTTTTGAACAAGGACCATTTTTATATTGGTCAAAATAAACAATTTATTTAATTACTTGGAAAATGCTTTGACGTATTTAAGCTTCTCAAGATTATTGATATTCATAAAAATTATCATTGTATTGGAAATTTAGGGAAAGATTAATATGGTAGTATTATAACACCTAAGAATTGAAAGAGATCTCATTTGATCCAATCACTCACCCAAAGTAGGAATCACTCCCTTGTACAATGTCCCTGTTAACCTGTCAAGTCCATCTATCTTCTACCCACTGCTTCCTTCCAGTGTAGGCCGTGCATTACTTTCCCAGGCTGCTGCCTACAGTTCTCTGTCTCCTTCTTTTTTCTTTTTTTTTTTTTTTTTCCTCTGTGGCCTTCTCTGCTGTTCTTCTTGGCTTTTATCTTGGCAGAAGTCCAAAGCCTGTTTTTTGTGTTTTTTTGTTGTGACAGTCTTTATGAAGCAGCATCATGCAAACACCATGTCTTCTCTTGGCCATCCATCCCCAAGTCTTTAAGCTGTTCTTCTCATGATACAGTTTCAAAGATCTTTGTCACATTGGTGAACACTCTCTGAATATGAAAATGGTTTTAATGTCACCTATGATCTTTATCACAGTTGACACATTATAAATAGCATGACTTCTCATGAAGAGGGATGCCAAGCATATGACTCATTGAAATCTGGTTTACGTGACCCTTGGACCTTTCCACCTTTCTTGCACTAGATAAGGACCCTTGGAAGGTCTGCTTGGGCAGTACAAGCTGAACTGCTTAGCAATCTTTGCCTCAGAGACAATGAAAAGTTGTTTAGCCCTTTCTGTGTGCAGATTATACCAACTTCTAAATTATGGGGTCCTAAATAATATTTTGCTGTCCTTAATTTTTATATTATGAGCTTCAGTTGTGTCCTTTGATTTTATTGTTTGTGTTATTAGAGTAACCTCAGATTATACAATCAGTAACTCCAATCAAAATCAAACAGGTAATCAGTGTCCTTTCCCAGTAACTTTAAATCAGTCTATTTACCAAACACCAAAAGTTAGAATAGAACCAATAAAACACATTGGTCCTTCTTTGGTTGCATATGTAAATTTTAACAAATCATCAAATGTTTTATTTTTCACACTTAAAATGACAATATTAGTTAAAAAAGAAAAAAAAAGGACTATTTTCTAAGGTGCTGTAATGATAATAGTCCTTTCTCTGTTGGAAAATGATCACGGATGGTTTTGTTCATTTCTTTTTTTTCTCAAAGTTTCAGTGTTCTTATTCATTTCTTTGCCTACCACAGAATGCTGCAAATTGAGGTTTCTTTGAGTTCATTTGGAAATTAACGAGAATTTAGAACAACTCAACATCAGAATTGAGAGCAGAACCCAGGTGTCCTGACCACAGTTCAGAAATCCAGTTCTCTCTTATAACCCAAGTTCTTCAAATAACCTCCAGTCTTCCTGTGTTCCACGATCCAATCTGGTAGTCTGGAAACAGAATGATAAAGCTTGAAATTTCTTTTCCAACATATGTTCTCCTATGCAAGAAGTTATTCTAACCCAAAAGTCTCCTTCATTTTGGATCCCATGTATTATTCCTTTTTGTTAAACTAAATAAATATGGAGAAGCATTAATTATATTTGAATTAAATATTTTTTTAAGTTCAAAGACATCAAAATGAGAAACAGCTATAGTTTATTCAGAATTCTATAGCTATAATCCATGTTACTTTACTGCAGCATTCCTGCATTCTTTGCTTGCTATTTTTATTTCTGTGCTAGAATAAAATAATTATTTATTTGATTTTCTATGCTGTCTTCCCTTGAATTTCTTGTAATTCATAAAACAGTTCCTTTGCATAATTACATATAAACATAATGCTCACTAATGTTTGATCCTTCTGCCCATGGAATCAGTTTAAATAGAAATTTGATGAAGACTTGGAGGGAGCTATATTTAGATCAGTGAACTAAATATTTCTTTAAAATTTTTCCCTTGAACCTATTATTCTGAAATGTTATTTTCTTATATTATTTTTGGGAAAAGATAAAAGCTAAGAAAACTCATTTGGTAAATTTACTAACCTGATACACTTAATACGTCCCCTGTGTAAATGACTGAAAATCACAACCAAGCGAAGTTCAACCATTACTAATTTGGTTTCTATATTTTATTGCCCTGTCTTATAAGATAGCAACTGAAGCCATGGAGAATATACGCACTATAGTGTCATTAACAAGAGAAAAAACTTTTGAGCAAACATATGAGGAGACTCTTCAGACCCAACACAGGTGACTATGGATTGGTGGTAACTCCAATAACTATAGTTTGTTACTGTAAAGGCAGTTCTGGATGACTCCAGTGGTGTCCCTGCCAACTCATTTGCTCTGGACTCTTTCCTAATACCAAGGCATATCATAATTTTTCACGTGACTTCATCAAGAGACAACTAGAAAAGAAACTGGGAGCAAGCCCAGTTAGAACATACATTTTTAGGTCCTCCCACAGTTCTGTGTAATATTACTAAGTGTGCTTATTTTCCTAATTTTTCTAAAACAAGATTGAGAAAATAACATAGTAAAGAAGGAAAATAAGATTGCTCAGCCTTTTCTGTTAAATCTCTAAAATAATTTAAACTATTTTAAAACTAAATGTAGTCACCCCTTTTAATTTTAAACTAGTCCTCCTTATCACATTTACTTAGTGTTACTCTTTGTATTACTTTATCAGAGAGATAACTTTGTACTCTTTTACACTCATGCTTGTGGTTGGTACTGACCTTTAATTTCTACTATTTATTCTTTTAGTTCAATATTAGGGTAGAAAATATTTCTAAATAATTCTAAACCAAATCTATTTAACTTGTTCACTAGCTGGTCTTTCACAGATTTTTTTCATTCATCTGAAAGTACACATGAGAAAAAAAATTATTATATTTTCTGTTTTCTCTATAATAATCCTTAGTAGTTAAGTAAACCATTTTCTCTTTAATTCTTAGAAAACTGTATATCCCCTAAATAATATATCTAGTTTTCTATATTCATTACTCTACATTCATTTAAACGTTTTTGCTATACTTCATGCCCAATTATTTAACAAATTTTGTGCATTTCAGAAATACCTTGAAGAAAGCACAGATCATTGGAAGCTGTTACGCATTCAGCCATGCTTTTGTATATTTTGCCTATGCAGTGGGGTTTCGATTTGGAGTCTATTTAATTCAAAATGGACGAATGACACCAGAAGGCATGTTCGTGTAAGTTGTAAAAATACATAAGCTCTGTAATGAGTCAGGTAGTTAGATTAACCTGAAAGATCTCCAGTT
Organism: Craseonycteris thonglongyai; assembly: GCA_004027555.1. Taxonomy (NCBI): domain Eukaryota; kingdom Metazoa; phylum Chordata; class Mammalia; order Chiroptera; family Craseonycteridae; genus Craseonycteris; species Craseonycteris thonglongyai. The sequence continues at coordinate 17,521 of PVKE010005066.1, read as the reverse complement.
TATAGGCATTGTTATTTAAATTATATATATATGTGAAAGGAATACTGGGGAGAAATTTAGTTGTTGTTGTTATTTAATATCTATACTTGCAGTCTAGCTGGTAAAATACTGATACTGATGTAATACAGGTAATCAGTGAATCGATCCCTGTTTCAGTTTATTAGATGTGAGAAATAGAGATAAAATATGCCTTCTGGCCATCCATTCCTCTGGAATTTGTAAGGCTTATGGAACTCCCAAGGTGGAGATGGTTTTATCAAGCATGACTGTGGTAGGCAGGTTGAGTTCTTTGCCAAGCAAATATCCCAAAAGAAACACATAAGTTAGTGTTTTTCTTTAGAAAATTTATATTTAGAGTTGATCATGGCATACTAATGAGGCTGCCACTTCCCAAAGCACTTGTTGGAGCTTTTATTTTGGTTTTCTGTTCACACAGTTATGAATTTTGGGTCTCTGCCTTTCTTTCCAACCTCGTTCACTGCTGTCTTTTCTGTGAACTGCACATCAGCCCCACACTTGCTATTTCTGGCCCTGGAACACCCATCTCAGTGTTTGCAGTTGCTCTTCCCTTTGCCTGGAATAATCACTCCCCAAGTCTTCACAGAGCTGCCTCTTTCTCACCATCCAGGCCTCTGCTCCTAAGTCCGTTCCTCAGAGGGACTTTGTTGATAGCCCAGAGTAGTCCCCGTGTCCTTACCCCTCCTTACTTTCTATCCCACTATCATGTTTTATTTTGTATATGGCACCTACCACTATATTAAATTATCCTTTTTTGTTTCAGTATTTATTGAGTGTATAAATAGACAGTAAGTTCAGGGAGGGCAGAGCTTAAGCTATTTAGGGGTTTCAATTCCAACTTTACATACTTATGCTTCAAAAGTTAATTGCACATAAGAATTATTTCTGAACTGTGGAAAGTTCATTGTAATTGAATCTATAGACATGAAGGGCATATATAAGTAATTATTATAGATTAATACTTTAAAATATATGTAATTATAACAAATTATTTCTTTTTATACTCATATATCTCAGATAGGTGAAATTCTCAAGACAAACAATGACGTGGGAAGTTGGCCTGAACATTTCTTTGAAGTAGGCTCTCAGTTAAAATGCCTCTAAGACTTTGGACCAGATTTGAAGGGTTTGGTTTAACTGTCATGGAGTTAGTTATAGATCTCATTGTTTTGCAGCAAATACTTTTTGAGTGGCAGTAAATTGCAATTTAATTTACTCTGACTAATTGAGACAGACTAGGTTAGGACAGATTCTGTAGTATACTAGTCATGGCCTATCTTTGTATAGAACTCACATGAAATATAAAGGAGATTAATGTCCCCGATTCAATCCCCAGATAGCCCCATAACCAAAGTTAGGTTTCTTGTTATAATCCTCATCAATATCATCGCCCATCCCACTTACCCTCTCCTTAATACATACACAATAAAGACAGCATCAGGGCTTTTAACTGGTACTTTCCCTCCTCTGAAACTTATTTTCTTGCTCTACTGTGCATCCATTGGGTCATTCACCTCTGAAAAACAGATACACGTTCCAAATGGAAGGCCTTTCTCCCCTGTTCAGTAAATTTCCATTTTAAGGTATAGTCTCCATGCTTTGCTCTCTTTAAATCATGTAGTACTTCAATAAGATAACCAATTATCTGGAATCAATTATCTGTTCTAACTACCTTACAGTAAGTGCAAAAAAGACAAAAAAAAATCTTATCTACTGTTTAAATTGAGATCTCGCTATCGTTCTTCCTATCATCAGTTGAATTCTCTCTCAAATCTCTAAGCAAGTGAGCCTTATATCAAGGTAACTAAGAAGTTTTGCATTCTCTAGTTAGGGCTTTTGACCTGTGTCTCTAATTGGAGGAGAAATTTTTAAGATTATCCAGGCTTCAAAGGTTATTTGGTGTATAGAGCAAGGGATGATCACTGTGTGATATAAAAGTACAAAAGAGATACCATTTAGGGGCCTTGGCTCATTAGTAGTATTGTCAAGATACATGATTATCTCCCTGTGCCTGTATTTCCTTTTACTTTTAGAGCTCTATTGTTTGAGATGGGCCTAAGATTCAAATGCTTTATATTTTGATTAGGGTTTTTACCGCAGTTGCGTATGGAGCTATGGCCATTGGAGAAACTCTTGCTTTGGCACCTGAATATTCGAGAGCCAAATCTGGGGCTGCACATCTGTTTGCTTTGTTGGAAAAGAAACCAACTATAGACAGCTATAGTCAAGAAGGGAAAAAACCAGTAAGCACAACTATGATTTTAAATGTCCACGTGTTGTTAATTGTCCACATGCATGCTCTCCAAATAGAGACTTAAATGAAGGCATTGTTTGATAACTTTGTAAAAGATAGTGCTATAAATACTTAAACCCTTCCATAAAATCATTGTTTTGTTTACAAAGGGAAAAAGAGGGTCTTATCTTAATCAAATTTGTACCTCTACCACTAAAACATACATATTTTGCATTAAACAATTCTTCTAGTTTATTTATTTGACTGATGCCACGAGAATGTTCTTCAACAAAGAATTGATTTACTTATTCAATTTTATTTAGACAAAAAAAGTGTTAGTCTTGGATAAAGATGTACATTAGGATTTATTTGTTAGTTTCTGTGAAAAATCCAGCCATTGTCAATATGACAAGAATGTTTATATGGCTGGATACTTTCCAGACAGCCCTCGTATATACAAAGTAAATAATCCCTGATATTTCAGACACCATTTTTCATGGTAAATAGATCTGCAAACACAAGAGGAGAAAACCAGTAACTATGTTTATTAAATTCACAAACAAACACACACTCATGCACACACATATTTAGCCCCAAATTCTAAAAGACTATGAGTATTTAAAGGGAAATTATAGAGATATTGCATAATTTCAAAACAAGCCTCTCAATAGTAGTCTTATACATTAAGTATATATTCAATTTTAAGAACTTTCTAGACATTTTAAATTTAAAATTAAGAATAACCAATAGTTATATATTTAAAAGAGATTTTTTTATTTAAAATTTTTTGCCTCTATAATTTGAACAGTAGATTTATATTCATGACAGCTTAAAATAGTACATTATTAAAAGGAATGCTGGTTGTTAGTGATGGACCTAAAATGATCTGGAAATTCTCAAAATAGGGTGATCAAAACTACATCCTAGTCAAAATCAGATTTCATACTTACCTTTTGGAAAGCAAAGGAAGTGGGACTCTTTTAATCTTAGGATGTAGATGTATAATAATATTGCTACTCTTATTTTTTTTGTAAACATTACAATACAGGGATTGAGTATCTCATTGAGAATGTCTTCATAGAACTATGTGCATGGCATAGAATATAGAAATATTTTTTCTAAAGACTAAAACTGTAAAACAAGGTCCAACTTATAAAAATAACATTTATACATATAGTTTGTGAGGACTCCAGCTACTCTGAGTTAAGCAATAAAGGTCTATGAAGCATAAACTAATAAACTTAAAAGAGATGTACATATTCAGAGCAGCTGGTCAAACAGCTAATCTGCCAGTTGGACTGTGTCTGGGTAGGGAATTTGAAGGAAACCAGTGCTTTTAAGCAACTTGGTAAAGTCCAGTAGTGAAGAGAGCAATTGCAGATGTAAAAACCTAAACAAGAGTGACAGAAACCTGTATACAGTCGGCAGCTCTAAAGATGGCAATATGACATTTAAAATTAAAATGATTGTGCACAGTATTCAGAAAGGGCTCAGCCTATGTGCTACATAATGTGTTACAACCTTTCTAAATGCTACCAAATTTCTTTCACAGGTTGCATGTGAAGGAAATATAGAGTTTCGAGAAGTCTCTTTTTTCTATCCATGTCGCCCAGATGTTCTCATCCTGCATGGTTTGTCCCTCAGTATTGAGAAAGGGAAAACAATAGCATTTGTTGGGAGCAGTGGATGTGGGAAAAGCACTTCTGTCCAACTTCTGCAGAGATTTTATGACCCTGTGAAAGGACAAGTGGTAAGACTGAATTTAAACACAACTTATCTGGAGGATAGTGTTGCCATTCTTAAAGATTTATTTTTACTGGTTTTTTGACAGAGAGAGAGAGAAACAGAGACAGAGACAGAAAGAAAGGGGGAGGGCCCAGAACAGTCTCCATAGCTGCACATCATTGCTTTTTTCACATAGTTTCATTCCACAGGGGGGCACGGGGCTACGCAGGGCAAGAACTGGGCCGGGGTCTCACTCTGGTGAGAACTGAACTGGGGGCACTGCCCAGTTCAGCATATTGGTCTGCACGGGCCGGGGCCGGGATTTGATTCTCAGTTCCCAGGACTAGAAAGTGAGCTCTTAACCCACCGAGCCATCCTGGCTTTCCCAAGTGGTGCCATTCTTAAACATTCTCTTGGGGTTAAGCATCCTCACTGGTGTGCGTAAGGCAGACAGTACAGTAGTTAAAAGGGAAAAAAAATAAAACTCTATTCCTTAACTAAGAGGACAAGCCAACCAATAATGAGAGATGGACAAGGCTTTGAGGCTGCATAAAAAGACCCAAAGACCGTTATGGAGGTAGACATTTTGATCCTATCATCCAGGAAATTCTTTACAAATTCGGGTGTTGGAGGACTGGTCTAATATTCATCTCTGTGCTCTTTTTTTCTTTCTGTTCTGGTTTAAGACAGGGATAGTAGTTTCCTCTGCCTCCCAGGTTCAGGCTTTCTGCTATTCACTCCGGCCATCTTCACCTGCCCCTCCCCAGTTGTCAAAACAGTACCCATGATTAGGGCTTATCTGAATCACTTCGATTAAGTCCTGCATTCTAATCTCCAAAAATGCATTCTTTCTGTCCTATGAGTTCCAAGGACTGCTTTTCACACCTGGAACTTTCTTTACTGCACCTTATATTCAAGTTTTCAGTTATCCTCTCCACCCCACCCACCAGCAACACATCACACACATACATGAACACAACTTTATGTTCTCCCTCCCCCTCCCCACAAAATAGCAATAAGCCCCTAAGACTCAAAGATTGTTATATAGTCCTTAGTCTCCTGCAATGTATAGTCTTTTCCCCATCACTAATTCTCAATGACTATGTGCAAAACGAAACAGAACAAAATGTCTCTGTTATGATCAGTGATAACAGAGTCAACAATGAGTACCAAGATTAGGTAACACTCATCTGTTTACACATAGCATATGACACTCCCTCCTTTCAACCTTCCAGTGATTTCCACTGCAGTTAGAATAAACCATAGTCCACACCATCAATCAAGGTACTTCATGATCTGTCACCTGCCTTTCTCTTCAAACTCCTCTTTTATCACAACCCCCATCTCGTACAATGTGGTCAGTCTCACTGGCTTCTTTATGTTCTTTAAACACACTTTGCAGCCTTTGTTCTTGCTCTTACTCTAACTTCTAGGCTGGCTTGTTCTCGTCATTCATGTCTCAGTCTAAATGCTACTTCCTTATGTAGGGCTTCTTACATAACTCCATAGAAAATAATGCATCCACACTCCCCCTTCCCACAGTCACTCTGTATCCCATTATCCTCTTTGAGACACCTTCTCTGAATGTGTTGAATTCTTAGCGTGTTTACTGCCTGCCTCTCTCCTCTAGAATATAAGCTGCAAGAGAGCAAGAGCTTTGTCTTGTTGACCACTAGTTCCCTGGTGCCTAAAGAGACCCCTCACATAGGTTGAATATTGCTGTATGTCCATGTAAATAAGCATGGCTGTGTGCAAAGTGACGTGTTTCTACTATAGCAGTCTAAACCTACTCTCTTTCTGGGCTTTAAAAAAAAAATGGGGCCCTGTTACAGTGGAGGTTGGTCATTTTCCAACTGATTTCAGTGCAGAGCAGCAGACTCTATGTGAGACTCTGAGCAGGTCTCTAGAACATGTGGCCATTCCTAGAAACAGCAAGTAAGTTAGGGAGTTGGCCTTTCAGTCAGTTACACACTGTCTGCTTCCATACAACATATGATTTATGAGGCTTCCTTCAGTAACTTTATACAACTAAATAGCTTGAATGCCTAACCTTGTTATAATTTGTATATGTTTGAATACAGTGAACTGTAACTTGATACAGTGCTGGATCTTCACGTACTATTCTTCATTCTGCTTTTGGCAGCTATTTGATGGTGTGGATGCAAAGGAGTTGAACGTACAATGGCTCCGTTCCCAAATAGCAATCGTTTCTCAAGAGCCTGTGCTCTTCAACTGTAGCATTGCTGAGAATATCGCCTATGGCGATAACAGCCGTGTTGTGCCATTAGATGAGATACAAGAAGTAGCAAATGCAGCGAATATCCATTCTTTCATTGAGGGTCTTCCTGAGGTAAGAAAATTTTGGAAATCTTGAACTATACAGCTGCCAAGTAAGCCCAAGTGGTTTACTGAGCGTAAGTGGTCATTTTACATGCTTCTTGGATTGTTACAGTTTATTTACTGTCAGCATCTAATGTACAGTTAGAAGTAAAAAAACAAAGTTTGAGATTTTGTGTGGCTATTTTTTAAGACAAAGCTATATTAACATTCATTGGATTAATTTTCATATTTTGATTCTTCGCCTTCTATCCTTTTACACTCTATTCATGTCTACACCACCATCATCTTCTCTGGGTCACTCCAATAGACTTGTAATCTGTCTTCCTGGTTCCAGTATTGCTCCTTTGTAATTCTTCTTTCTCGCAGAAACTACAGGGGTCCTTTAAAAACATAAATTAGATCATATCCCTCCTACTAAAAACTTCCTAATGGCACCCTAGTGCACTTGAAATACAGTCCAGACAAGTTTTGATGCAAATCCAAAAGTAGCACACAGAGATGGGTAATTTTAATTTAAAGTGTTTGTAATATCTGAATGTTTATACCTATATACACACGCACACAAATAAAATATACCTATTTTTAATTAGAAACACATTTTTAAAGATTTATTTTATTGTGGGTTTTTTTTTGACAGAGAGACAGAGAGAAGGGGGAGGGCCCAGAGCACTCTTCATAGTTGACAGCATTAGTTTTCCATATAGTTTCACTCCACAGGTGGGCGCAGGGCTGCGCAGGGCAAGAACTGGGCCGGGAGCCTCCCGCATAGGCCCTGGCAAGAACTGAACTTGGGGCACACCCCAGTTCAGCATATTGGTTCGCATACTGGAGCCGGGATTCAATCCTCAGTCTCTGGGGCTGCAAAGCAAGCACTTAACCTGCTGAGCCATCCCAACTTGCCCAGAAACACATTTTTATAATGCAATTTTCTAGCTCACTTTAAAAGGAAATGCTGGGAAGCTGAGATGACTCAGCAGGTTAAGCACTCACTTTGCAGCCCCAGAGCCTGAGGATCAAATCCCAGGCCTGGCCCAGGTGGACCCATATGCTGAACTGGGGTGTGCCCCCAGTTCAGTTCTTGCCAGGGCCTAGGCGGGAGGCTCCCAGCCCAGTTCCTGCCCTATGCAGCTGTGCCCCCACCTGTGGAGTGAAACTATATGGAAAACTAATGCTGTCAACTATGGAGACTGCTCTGGGCCCTCCCCCTCTCTCTGTCTCTGTCTGTCTCTTTCTCTCTGTCAAAAAACAATAAAAATAAATCTTTAAAAGGAAATGCCAAAGTTTTGTAACAGTTACATCAAACAACTAACCTAGTGCTCTGTGCTCTGGGGGCGGATAACGGTCACCATACCCTCTAACTCTTATACTACTAGATCTGCCCTCACCATTTCCTATCCACACTCAGTGGTGCCAATAACTAGAAACAGGCCATTAATACACTTTTGCTCACTCCAGTAAGATTCTGTAGAACTAACTATAATAGTAGAATTAACACTTTTTTTTTTAATATTGTGACCCTGTGTCTTTCAATGCTAATTCCCTTTTTTCCGTAAGGGACTCACTGCATTATTGATTGATGATCAGATTATCCACATAACCCTGATAGTTTTTTTCTCTTTAATTTTTGTGTAATAAAATACTATCTATTTTATATTTGTACCATTTTTCTTTTATTCTTAAATTATTCATCTTTTTCATATTTTTATTGTACTATTTCTCAAATTTACCAAAAACTATATGCTGTAGATATTTAGTATACCATTTTTATAATAAACTTGAGAACCAAGAAGATGATATTTCCTAAAAGAAAGATTAGCTTCCAATTCAAGATGATGAAGTAGGAAGATCCTGAACTCACCTCCTCCCATGAACACACTGAGTCTACAGCTACATATGGAACAAGTCTCTGTTTAACAAAACCTAAGGCTCACTGAGTGATAACTACATATTGAGCAAGTGAGATGAAAACCACATCAAAATCCCAGGAGAGGCTGGGACACAATCTTTCCTAAACCCCACCCCAGAGCAGCAACTCACAACCTGGAGAAAACACAAACCCTGGAGCTTCTCACCAAGGAGTGAAGGGCTCAAACCCCCCATCAGGCACCTCAACTCTTAATGCCTGCACCTGAGACATGAGCCCCGAAACATCTAACTTTGAAATACAATAGAACTCATGTCCAGAGACCCACAAGATTGTAGCTCTCTGTGAGAAAGCTCTTAAAGGGCCTGCAAGCTCAAACTTAGCTACCCAGGGCCCGTCTCAGAGGCAGCCAACCCCCAGGTCCAATTTCCAAAAGCCCTTAAACTCCATGCCCTCCTCTCCCACACATGTGCAAATTTTGTGTATTTGGTGGAAATTTGTTTATTGGCCAAAATGATGTGAGCTATATGTAGTCTTCATTAATCCTACTTAGAATGAATCATCCAATATTTCTGCAGAAACAGTCATGTATTTGATTACTCATTGCATCCCCAGTCCCTTCTGAGGCTTCTAAAAATATGTATGTTAAATACATGAATTGGGGAAGCTGGGATGGCTCAGTGGGTTAAGCACTCACTTTGCAGCGCCGGGGACCGAGGATCGAATCCCGGCCCTGGCCCATGCGGAACCATATGCTGAACTGGGAGCTCCCCCAGTTCAGTTCTCTCTCTGTATCTCTCTCTATCTCTCTCTCTCTCTCTCTCTCTCTCTCTCTCTCTCTCTCTCTGTCAAAAATAAATAAATAAATAAATAAAAATATATTTAAAAGAAAGCACCATCTTTAAAAAAAAAATGTATTATATAGCACATATAATTTATAGTATAGTAGTATGTCCTATTCTAATGTAAAAATAAAATGGAATTCTTAAACAGATATAGCCTTAATGGTTTCACATGAGGGATTGTGAACCTGTGTGGTAGTTCATACCAAGAAGGTGAATACCAAGAAGTATGGACAAATTGGAATGTGCTCAGGGTAATGCACTTACAGTGCAGGCCATGGAGATGACCTGCAGCCTTTTGGAAATGGCAGACTAGGACACGGAGAGAAGTTGAAGTGACAACAACATGATCTTAAGGCTACTCTGAGAAACAATTCAGGTGTAGATAACACTTAGTCACCACAGTATCACACAATGGCAGCTGTCAGACAAGCCCCATCACCACTCCTTGAGTAAGACTTCAGGCACTGGAACTACCCTATGACTCCTCCCCAGAGCCTATCTATGGGATTGTCCTGAATGCAATTGGTTTAGGATTAGACTCTTTCTAATATCCCCTTCGGGATCCAACTGGGTTTTAACCCAGGTTCATATTGAGAAGCCCCTGAGAGGCTCATAAAACAAGTGATTTCGGTGTACTTATCATCCCAGTATTTACCAGAAAGCTGATGGAGATTTTCAGTTTAAGCAGGAAAAAGTGGAACTTTATGATTCTTCATTAAAAAATAAAAACCTACAGTTTAAGTATCTGAAAAAAGTTTTTTAAGTTGCTGTTGAGACAATGTATATATCCACATTGAGAATCTGCTCTGCTTAATGACAGGCAAAAACATCTGAATTTGATTTTCATCCAATTTGTTCTTGAGACTTACATTCCTGCAATCCAGAGAAGATCAAGAAATGCAGTGTTTTCTTCTTCAGCTACGTGGAAGAATCCACGTACAATTTAAGCTAGACTGGCAGAGAGAGCTACAAATCCATTATTCTCACCCAGTCCTCTGTTTTTGATTTAAGATTGGATTCTCTAATTTTTATGGGAACTTTACAGGATATGGAAATGAATGACATAGTTTTATCAGATTATCCTGACTTATGCTTCTAAATTTAATAAAATTCATTTTAGGGGCACAGATTCCTGGCAATTACAAAGGAGATTGCTGAAACCTGTTGTGTTTTTTTTGTTGTTGTTGAGCAAGCTTGTCCAACCCCCAGCACAGCTTTGAAAGCAGCCCAATACAAATTTATAAACTGTCTTAAAACATCATGAGATGTTTCTGTAATCTTTTTTTTTTTTTTTTATGACACACATAACATTATCAGTGTTAGTTATTGTGTGTGGCCAAAAACAATTCTTCTTCCAATGTGGCCCAGGGAAGCCAAAAGATTGAACGCTTCAGAAAAGACACTTTTACTGGGCTTTAATAATTCAGACATCCATTGTTTTATATAAAGCAAGCAAGTGTGCATTTTTAATTGAAAAATGAACTTCAAATGAAGTAGACACGTTTGTCATAAGGTTATGTCACAGGCTTTTCTTCATACCCACTCTGCCTGAATGGCACCTCCTGAAGGCAGTCAGTTGTGGCAGGAAAGGCAATTCATTCAGTCTTCTCGAGGGTATTAAGACAAAATAGACAGCTTATAACTGTACGCTGCGTCTTCTGTGTGGTGCTGCTAAGGGATCCACCTTTAGAACGTTGTACACTTGGACTTTCTTGCCAGTGGAACTGATCCATCTATACATTCTTGTCCGGGTACCAATGGCATGTACTTGTTAGACAACTGGCAAAGGCTACTAGAAAGTGGTGTGAAACCTTGGAGAGAAGCAGAGTCAATGGAACAGTCTGTAAAATAAGCAGGAGCCTGCTTGCACCCACTGAACGACTAATCGTGATTTAGCAGGCCACAGAGGCTACAGCATATGAGACATTTCCTTTACCCTTCTATGGAAGGAAATACCCAAGGAGTCATTAGTAAGTAGGAGAGCTATGGGAACATTGTGAAGTACTAAATGTCACTATTATTGCCTGAAACAATGAACAGACCGTCTCAAGATGCCAACCTCACTTATGGTTAGGAAGATACCTGTGCCTCTGAGAACAGTATCCCGGCATCTGGAGAGATGTGCCCATAGAGATTTATCAAGAGCCAAAGTGAAGGGATATCCTCGTGTTTAGACACCTAAAACATTTTAACCCGACAATAGAAAGAATTGTAACTTAATGGAAAAAGATTTACGTTTGCTTGGAGTATTTATTTATTTACTTGCTTATTTAGTCATTTGTTTGTTTGTTTTGTCAATCTTTCTTCTTACACTTTAATTCAAACAATTCCTTTATAGGAGCAGTTCTGTTGTGTGTCATTGGATTGGATATGTAAATGAGATGCTAATATTTACTGCTATTTTAGCATTTAAGACAAAGCACAAGAATAGATTTCAGCATTTGTTGGGACACAAATTTTTCAGAGTAGCAAAATTTGAAATATTTAGATGGTTCTTGCCCACAATTGCCATGCTAATTTAAATAACCAAGCCTTGCTTTCTTAATTGCATGTTCCTATAATAGAAATACAACACACAGGTTGGACTGAAAGGAACCCAGCTTTCTGGCGGCCAAAAACAAAGACTAGCTATTGCAAGGGCTCTTCTCCGAAAACCAAAAATTTTATTGTTGGATGAGGCCACTTCAGCCCTTGATAATGAGAGTGAAAAGGTAATATCCTCTTCTTTTATCTCAGCATATAATACCAAATATGAGAGTGGAGTACCATGGAAGAAATAAAGGTCAGTGTAGAGAAAGGAAGGTTTGGAGAGAATTGTAGTCATAGGGTCACCAGTTCTAATTAAGATTTTGGCCTTTTTTTTAAGATAGAGGCTGGTGGGGAGGTGAGAGAGAGTTGGGAGACAGGGCATCTCATGTTCTAGAAAGGCTTTGTCTCTTGAATTTGTCTCATTATCCAAAGGGGCCCAACTTGAAATATTTCTCCATTCCAGGAAAAAGCCCAAGAAAAATAACCTTACTGTTTTATTATTCCAACGATGCCAAACAAACTAATAAGGCAATGTGCTTGTGTAACAAAGTAATGTACTACAGTGTCAGACCCTGTTAGGTACTCCACCTTCTACAGACTATTAACTCAATATGTGAAGGAAACAAGGCTAAATTCAAGGTGTCAGTAGTATAACAATATGTACTGTTTGAAATGGGACAGTATCGTTGTTTTGTGCCCCGTTTAAAATGGTACTTCTAGTCAGCCTACAATTGACCTACTCTGCAAACTCCAGACACTTTATTTTGCTATGTCCTTGTCTCTTAGTAGTTTCCTACACCTAGTAGGCACTTGTTCTAAGTGAGCATTGGTTAAATAAATGGTAATCATTAATATTTACTGAGGGTTCATTACATTCTATTATCTTGATCCTTACAACAACTTAATGAATTGGGTTATTTTATTATCATGCTCATTTTACAGATTAGCACACTAAAGCTTAGAAAAGTTGAATAATTCCCTAAATTCTAATAGCTCATGAGTTTGGCCCTCACTTGACTGATGTTTGTAGATGATTATCATTCTTGATTTCCAAGGAGAGGAATTATTATGACACACACACACAAAAAAAAAAAAAAAAAATTGGGGGGAAGGGGGGCATGGGAATCAGACATCTGGGCTGTAATCCTGATCCATCAGTTACTAGTAGTATGACTTTGGTCAATAATAACCTGGAGTTTTCAAATCTCAGTTTGTTCATTAGAAAAATGAAAATATCCCCACCTTATGGGGTTATTGCAAAGATTTAAATGAAATATCTATCACCGGAATATTTTATATATTCAACAAATATTGGCTTTCCCCTCCAGTCTAATTTTCTCTAATAACCTCAGTTTAGCTAAAATGCTGTTTCAGAAAAGTTTCAGAGCTAAATTCTATAAAAAAATAAAAATGTACTATGAGGAGAAATGAAGAAAGTAAATGAGATAATTCTATTTAGATGTGGAAATATGACTTTCTGGCTTTGAGTTTGGAACCACTTAAATACAAATAACCATTTCATTTTTATTGTCACAAAAGCTTTTCCAATTAAATGTCTTACTTGAAGAGTCCATAATTATTTTTTGTAGATTTCTATTGAGTGAATAGATCACAAAGTAGGGCAACTTCCTTGGGAATGAGCAAATAAACAGTGTGATTAGATTACCTTTATTGATTTGATTCAGGCAAGTTTGTTGGCATCTAACCTGAGCTAGTTAGTGATCACGGGTCCTTCTGTTTTCCAGGTGGTTCAGCACGCCCTTAATGAGGCCAGTAAGGGGAGGACATGCCTGGTGGTTGCTCACAGACTCTCCACAATCCAGAATGCAGACCTGATAGTGGTTCTGCACAATGGAGAAGTAAAGGAGTGGGGAACTCATCAAGAGCTCCTGAGAAAGAGAAACATGTATTTTAAATTAGTAAATGCACAGTCAGTGCTGTGATGCTGTTAGCACATATTTTTATCTTTGTGTAATGCAACAAAAGAGTACTTAGGAATTGCTTGCCATGCTTTCATTTCTTTTATTGTGTGATCAATACCTAGAACATGCTATCAAAGTACAGAGATGTTCTGTTCACATTATCTTCCCTTCAAATTTTTAAAACAAAACAAAAATTTTCTAAAACTCATGTGAGGTAATGCCTCTACCCCTTACTTCATAAAAATGTTCTAGCACATTTACTTGTAAAGCAGTTTTCTGCAAAATGAGTCTTTTTTCCCCATCAACTTTTGCAATAAAATTGGGAGTATGTTCCCAACGGGAAAAATTATCCAATTAACTAAATGGAAAGATTTTAGCAAAGGAAGAATAAGATGTAGTTTGGTCATTACAGGAAGAATGATTTTAGTTTGGAACTGCCAGCATTTTGTGGCACATATTAGAGTACTTTAATCTAATCCTTTTTTCCATACCTTAGAAATTTCTCTCATAATATCTTCCTCAATGTTTCCCTATCAATGAATATCTGTTGTTTCCTTGAATTATATTTTATATCCCTTTGTTAGGGGGGTAGGGAGGGTTACAATGTAAAATTACTGATGAATTAGGTAATCTTTCGCTTCACCAGAAAATGAAATGCCTCACATGATTCATCCTGAAAGTTCCATCATTCTGAACTTTGGGTTTGGCAAGATAAATCATAGGCCTACCAGTATATGAACACTTATTTACTTAAAATAAGAACTGCTTTTATCATGGGTGAAAATTAAAAATGCCTTTATTATTCAATCAAGTAATTTGTTTAAATTTTATATGCACCTTATTTTATGTAAGTATGATTTAAAAGTTCTATGTAAATAACAATATTGGTAAGCTGAGTCATGTTTTCCATTTACATAAATATGTAATTTCATATAGTGATTTTATTTCTAGTCTTAATTGTATTTTCTTTCATTTACAGTGACATTTATAGCCACCCTCTCTAAAGTGCACCTTGCCAGTAATCTAAAATCTAATGAAAAAAATTAAAACTGCTGTGTATTATGCAAATTTTTTATTTTTGTAATGCAAAACAAAAATGGGATTGGGAGTCTGAAGACCAGACCTTATGTATTGTATAGAAGCGCTGATACTGAAACCCTTGTGGCTCCTTTGGTACGCACGGATATAGAGCTCTGGGTCTGTCTCTTCCCAGACGAGGGTGGGCAAAAGAAAAGGGGCGGTGTGGTGTGGATATACCCCTAAAGCCTCAGAGCAGGAGAACCTCAGGCTCCAGTTCTGTAATCCCTCCTAGATTAGCAAGTACCTGTACTGTCCACTTCCCCTTGAACCTATCAACAGCAAGCCCATGTCAGCAAAACACTCTCCTTTCTAACTAATAGCACTACCTAACTTTTATTAGCATTAGATTTCAAAAGGTTTTCAAGGATGCTCCTAAGGCAGTGTTCTCTTCAAAGAAGTGATTGCCTTCACTGGAATAAGCAAATTTGCTGAGCGTTGGGGTCCCAAACAGTTTACAAGGATCTGTGGGGTTATCAGCTGAGGAAGGCAGAAAGTCAGAGGCAAACTTGTAATCATTTTTTCAAAATGAACATTTACACACACCTTATCAGTTTTATAAGTCTCACTTTTTTTTCTTTTTTTTTTCTTTTTTTTGACAGAGAGAGACAGAGAGAAGGGGGAGGGCCCAGAGCAGTCTCCATAGTTGACGGCATTAGTTTTCCATATAATTTCACTCCACAGATGGGCACGGGGCTGCGCAGGGCAGGAACTGGGCCAGGGGCTCCCATATAGGCCCGCATGAACTAAACTGGGGGCACACCCCAGTTCAGTATATGGGTCCGCATAGGCCAGAGCCGGGATTCGATCCTCGAGCTCCAGGGCTACAAAGCGAGCACTTAACCCGCTGAGCCATCCCAGCTTCCCCAAGTCTCACTTTTTAATCCTTACACTTCTTTTTAAAGCAGGGTTTCTATAACTGAAAAAGCAGCTAAATTTGGAATTGAGATTTTTTACCTTTAAAAATAACAAAGATAGAAAAATGTACTATAGCAAATAGTATGCATAGGGCATGCACAGCTGCTTTGCAAATGACCTGCTATGTGAAAATACTTCCTGTTAGTGTTGACCCATATATTGTTTTAGTTTGAGCTCTTATTCCAAGTAATTTTGTGAAGTAGAATCATAGATTGACTGGAAATTTTACTCATAAGAACGTGTCAAGGCAGGAAACTGGGAAAATTGAAGTAGAAGAATGAGATAGAGGGATCGGGAGACACAGTAGCTTTTCCTTCATTTCCCTACCATTGGTAATAATAATCAGAAGTTTAAAAGTTCATTTAAAAGCCACAATTATTTTTTAATGCATGACTCACCAAACATCACTGCATAGTACCTTAAGTAGCACAACTCTCCTCTTTTTAGCAAAACCACACTGATAAAGCATGTATTACTTTTCTATTACTGCTTTAACAAATTACTAGACTTAGTGGATTGAAACAACATACATTTATTATCTTACAGTTCTGGATGTCAAAAGTCTAAAATCAGTCTCTTTAGGCTCTAGGGAAAAATCTCTTCCTTGTTCTTTTCCGAATTCTAAGATTTATTTTTATTGTTTTCAACAGAAAGAGAAAGCAATAGAGAAGAGTCCAGAGCAGTCTCTATAGTTGTACATTAGTTTTCGATATAGTTTCATTCCACAAGTGGACACAGAGATGCATAAGGCAGGGACAAGGCCAGGGGTCTTCCCACATGGGAGGCATGCCCCTGAGAGCAGAGGGCCTCCTACATGGGAAACACGCCCAGGGCAGGAGTTTAACCAAGGGCCTCCCACATGGGAAGCTCCCCCCAGTGAAAACTGAACTGGGGGCACACCTCAGCTCAGCATAGGGATTCAATTCTATGCTGAACTCAGCACCGGGATTTGATCCTCAGACCCTGCAGCTGCAAGACAAGTGCTCAACCCACTGAGCCATCCCGGCATCCTCTATTTTCCAAATTCTACAAGCTGCCCTGTTCCTTGACCTGCTTCTGCTGCCTACATCACATGTCCAGCTCTCTCTGGCCATTACCCAACCTACTACAAAGCCTCTCCATTGAAACTCTCATTCCATGGAGAAGACAATCTTCCACCAATTTGCACTGAGTAACAGCTCAAAGAGAACCCTGAAAACATCCAGTCCAACATCATCATTATCTGATAATAAGAGAGCAAAAACTCACATGTCTTGCCTCTGGGCCCTGTCTTTTTTCCATTGCAACATGCTACCTATCTGATTATTAGGCCAGGATTTAGAAGGTGATGTCTTTCTCTCCGCTTTTGCTAATGGATGCTGCTATTGCTGCTATTACCTTGTATCCTGGCACTAGAGCTATTGAGAAGAAATTTATACTAAATTCTACTTGCTCAACCTATTCTCTTCCCACTATGTGCAAGTAAAAATAGCATCCTTAATACTGTAAATATGGGAGTTTCGCACACTTCTGTCCCAAAACATTTTTGAATTTTCCTTAAAAAAAAAACATTTTAAACAACTGCTTCAGGGGAAGCCGGGATGGCTCAGCAGGTTGAATGCTCACTTTGCAGCCCTGGAGGCCAAGGATCAAGTCCTGGGCCCAGCCCATGCAGACCCATATGCTGAATTGGGGTGTGCTTCCCATGCAGGAGGCCCCCAGTTCAGTTCTCACCCTGCGCAGCCCCTGCCCACCTGTGTGGAACAAAACCATATTGAAAACTGATGACATACAACTGTGGAGACTGCTCTGGGCCCTTCCCCTTGTGTCTCTCTCTCTCTCTCTCTCTCTCTCTCTCTCTCTCTCTCTGTCAAAACAATAAAATAAATCTTAAAAAAATAAAATAAAATAAAAAATTACTGCTTCTAATGAGAGCTAACACTTGTTGTGAAAATTTTCACACAGGCCTGGGATAAGCACTTTATGTATATTATCCCTTTGTTTCTCAAGTCATCTTTTTTTTTTTTTTTTTTTTTTTTTTTTTTTTTTTTTTTTTTTTTTTTTTTTATTT
>PVKE010005065.1:0-61037 GCA_004027555.1 Craseonycteris thonglongyai | reverse complement strand
TTGTACCAGTTTACATTCCCACCAGCAGTGTATGAGGGTTCCTTTTTGTCCACAGCCTCTCCAGCACTTGTTATCCCTTGTCTTGTTGATGATAGCCATTCTAACAGGTGTAAGATGGTATCTCATTGTGGTTTTTATTTGCATCTCCCTAATTGCTAGTGAAGTGGAGCATTTTTTCATATGTCTGTTGGCCATATGTGTGTCTTCACAAGAGAAGTGTCTGTTAAGGTCATCTGCCCATTTTTTAATTGGATTGCTTGTTTTTTTCTTGTTGAGTTTTATAAGTTCTTTGTATATTTTTGATATTAGCCCCTTACCAGAGGCATTGTTTGCAAATATTTTCTCCCAGTTGGTTGGTTGCCTCTTTGCTTTGTTGATGGTTTCCTTTGCAGCACAGAAGCTTTTTAGCTTGATAAGGTCCTATTTGTTTATTTGTGCTTTTACTTCCCTTGACAATGAGGTCAGATTCATAAAGTCCTCCCTGAATCCCAGGTCCATAAGTTTAGTGCCAATGTTTTCTTCTACTAAACACGGCTTCTTATGCTTATCTTGTAGGTCTACCTGGAAGAGGATTCCCAGGGTTTCCAGGGTCCAAAGGAGAGAAAGGTAACATTTGCCAAACGTGTTCTTTCTTTTCAACTAACTGCTGATGCTCACGATGAAAGCAGAACAGGGCCAACAGTTGCAAGGAAGCAGCTGGACATGGATGATAAATAAGGGGTCTGAAACAATCTAATTTACATGTTCTATTGACCTGTGACAAGCCTCCATGTAATGAGTTGTGTTTCAGGTTCACTGCTTTGTGAAAGCAGGAGAAGAAGAATCACAAGGCCGGACCCTATGATCATTTTAGTGATGACCCTGTTTTCTTCCTTTCTTATTTTTTTCCTAATCACCATTGAAATAACCCTAGAATTTTGTATTTTATTGGCAAGTTCTGGGTAATATGTTTAAAACTAAACATTCAGTGTTTTGTTTCCCTAAAAGCTCTTACTTTAGTTTAAAGAAACGTTTAAAATAGTTTTATTACCATTGGCATACAATAAACTGCACATATTAAAGGGTGTGATTTGGTCAGTCTGGATATATATATACACCTGTGAAACTATGACCATATTCAAGATAGTAAACATATCCATCAGCCCCCAAATTTCCTGTGCTGCTTTGTCCCCTCCGGCCTCCTTCTGCCTCCATTCTCCATCCCCAACTAACCATTGATCTGCTTTTTGACTCCATAGATTAGCTTGCGTTTTCTAGAATTTTACGGAAGTGGAATTTTTCTTTTCTTGCTGAGTGGGTTTCACCTGTGGCTAAACATAGTTTGTTTACTCATTCACCTGCTGGTAGAACAAGCCCTGAAAACAGTGCTATGGCTTTGCAGGCTTATCTAAGCATGTATTCAAATGCCTTTGCCAGAGGACACTTCCTTTAAAAAGTGTAGAGAATGATAGCTGGACCCTTGTATCCTAAGCTTACTCTCCCTCCAACCTGGCCGGAGTCTAGTATGCTACTTAATAGAAAAGGAGAGAAAAGGACCCCAGCTCCAGTTCTGCTTCTGGTGCCTCCAGAAGCCCTTCTCTCTTGGTCAGTGCACTGAGGTTTCTCTTCATCCCGGCCTTTCTCAGGATCTCAAACTGTTTTTATTTTTTAGGTTCAAAAGGCAATGTGGGTTTCCCAGGATTAGCTGGGAGCCCAGGGATTCCTGGACCCAAAGGAGAGCAAGGGTTCACAGGTCCCCCAGGGCTGCAGGGACAGCCAGGAATGCCTGGAGCTCCAGGTCGCACCATGGAGGGGCCCAAAGGAGACCGAGGCCCACAGGGACAACCTGGCCTGCCAGGTAAGGGTGTCTAACCAGGGTCAGGGCTGGGACCGAAACACACACAAGTGTAAAAGAAATTTAAAGGCACACATTCTCATTTGAAGCTTTATTTAGAAATTTGCTGCATATGTTATGGCTTGAAATTACATACCGTAAGACATTGGGCCCCTTGTATTTTAGCCTTTGTGGGTTAATACTTTCCTTGTGTCCTTCGTGTCAAAGAATTTAGTATATGTGAAAGTATTGGGGAGAGGAGCGAAAGGACGTTATAGAAACAGGCTGGGGCACAGATGCCCCCTGTGGTGGTTTCAAACCAGATGACGTGCTGCCTGGCGTGCCAATCCGTCACGGCCAGGTGGCTGCACTGCAGCACAGCCACCCTGGAACACAGCGACACTGAGCACTTGGACACCGAGACTGTGGTGTTTGTGTCAGCATGTTCTGCCTGTTGAGCAGAGCAGAGCAGATTCTTCCTTCTAGAACCAGCTTTAATTTGTTCAGGGCTCATACAGCTTGATATGGTGGTATTGTATACAGTTGGGGTCAGTTGGGTGGCAACTGATATGGTGTTATATACAGTTGGGGCAGTTGGGTGGTGTTGATGACAGGCCAAAGACACTTGTACATATAATCCCCCTCTAGCCTCAAGGTATGACTTTCGCGTCTTCCATTAGGGCCTCCTGGACCAATGGGACCTCCAGGGCTCCCTGGGCTTGATGGACTGAAAGGTGACAAAGGAAACCCAGGCTGGCCGGGGGCTCCTGGTGTTCCAGGGCCCAAGGGAGACCCAGGATTCCAAGGCATGCCTGTAAGTTGTCTTGTTTTAGGAAAGGATCACAAAATAATATGCGTATATGTGTTGTCTGAGTATATACATAGGTATGTGTTACACTCCAAATCCTCTCTGAATCAGTTCCTCCTCTCTTGCCAGGAATCAGCCATCTTTATTGGTATCACAGTAGGCAACTGTGATTTTGTACAATCTAGTTGTATAAGAACTGTTAAAAGGAAATGTTATACTATTTGAAATAACAGTTCAATTTGTGGGTTTAAAAATCCACTTGCAAACTTGATGAAAAAAGCAAGCCTCAGTAACATAGAAATATGTTCCCCATTTCTAGTGCCTATCAGTGGCTGTCTCTCTGTTTTTCTGTATACTTGTATATAAATATTTATACACACACACACACAGAGTTGATCTTTGAACAACATGGATTTGAATTACACAGGCCCATTTGTATGTGGGTTTTTTTTCAATGACTGTACAGTTGGCCCTCTATATTTCCAGATTTTGCATCTGTGGATTCAACCAACTATGGATCAGAAACAGTATTTTTGATCCACAGTTGGGAATTTGAAGATGTGGAAGGCTTATTATGTGTATTGTTTTATGCCATTTTATATAAGAAACTTGAGCATCCTCAGATTTAGGTACCCACGATTTCTCATGGATAACGAGGAATGACTATAGTTATGTTTTGGGGGACCCCAAAGTTATCAATATATGTGGATTTTCAACTGTGCAGGGTGTCAGCACCCCTCCTTCCTGCATTGCTCAAGGGTCACCTTGAATATATTTGTATATGTTATTTTGATTATGGCACCTTTTAAAATAAGGTAAAGCAAAGAAACAAACACGTGAGTATGTAAGAAACAATACAATTGTTTATATATTGAAAAAGGAACAACTATGTTGAAATAACTAGAAAATGAGATGATATTTAAAAAATATACAAATATTGCTATATTATAAAGAAAAACAATCCTCTAGTATTTTTATAATCTTCTTTCCATATTTAAAATAACTTTTCAAATAAGACGTGAAGCTATAGAAAGAAAAATCAGTGTATTTGAGTGTTTGGAGGAATGTGTTCCAAAAGGTGGTTTGGTGTTAATAGACTGATATATTGCTATGACAACTGTTTAGGGAGTTCAGACTTTGTTCATAGTGTTGTGCTTTAGGGTGGGGACAGCAGGATGTAAAACTTGCACCTGCTCTGGGAACTTAACCACATAGATGGACAAGAGGAAGGGACACTGAATGAATCAAATTGCCTCATTTAGACAAACACAGAGGTTTTGTCATTCTTTTTATATCATTTGAGAAACCACAAGACACCATTTGTCCACAAAGATATATTGCAAAACATTGAGGGGCTGTCCAGCTTCCCAATGACAAGTTACTTGAGAGACTTGTCATTCGTCTCCTGCATGATGTCTGACTAATGCTGTCTTTGTATGTCTAGGGGATTGGTGGCTCTCCAGGAATTACAGGTGCTAAGGGTGATATGGGGCCTCCAGGAGTTCCAGGATTTCAAGGTAAGACAATAAAGGAGATGCTACTTACAGACGTTTACTATTACCAGAGCTTGCTAACCATTGACCCTTTAATAGTGATACAATTACGATAAGATATTGTTTTTTTATGAATTAAAAATGCCATTTCTGTGTGGCAGCCCAATTTGTATACTTCTTTTTTTTTAAAAAATATATTTTTTTATTTTGACAGAGAGAGAGAGAGAGAGAGAGAGAGAGAGAGAGAGAGAGAGAGAGAGATACAGAGAGAGAGCTGAGCTGGGGGAGCTCCCAGTTCAGCATATGGTTCCGCACGGGCTGGGCTGGGATTTGATCCTCGGTCCCCGGCACTGCAAAGTGGGCGCTTAACCCACTGAGCCATCCCGGCTTCCCCCCAATTTGTATACTTCTATAAATGGCTGTACAAGGACCTTCTGACTTTCTTACTAAGAATCAATGGAGCATTTTCATCCCAATTATTGACATGTCATAAGAAGTCATGGATTTTAGCCGTTCATTAATTTACTGATTTTGGCCATTCATTAATTAACAAATATTTAGGGAGTGCCTACCAGTGTCTAGGCACTGTGATTTTTATTGCTGAATCAGATACATAATATGAATGAAAGGTGAATAAAATAAGTTCTCAGCCTGCAGGTGTCTTGGGGTCTATTTAGGGACATGTCTGAACCAAAAAGAGTATCACATGCTCCTCCACTGGTTGTGACCACTTATGGTTTGGTGCATATTTAGAAAAATGTGACTTCTGGGTTCTAGAAAGAAGAGGTTCGTCAGAAGTTTACATAGCTGACCAGAAGTAATGTTCTTTTCTTTCAGAGGCATAAATTGGAAATTTTTCCCTATGTGAGTGTGTATGTAATACACTTGCATATATATGTGTGTGTATACATGTACATTTGTATATACACGTGCATATATGTGCATATGTATGTGGCACACACACACATACACACACTTATGTATCTTTGGGAATTATGTTTAAAGACAATGTTCTGCTTTCTTCCAGGTCAGAAAGGTCTCCCTGGCCTTCATGGAGTTAAAGGAGACCAAGGAGACCAAGGTTTCCCTGGAACCAAAGGTGGGAGAATTTGTGTGTCTTATGAATGATTTGAAAAAATAGGTCAGCCACTGAACTCATAGAATTAGTGTGTTTGGTTTTATATATGTGAAATGACTTAAAGATCATTGGACAACAGTTAATCAAAGTAGCTTATCAGGATTGCTATATTTGGCTACTCTAGTAGACATTTTTACCAGTGACTTATCTTGAAAGTCAAGTTTGTTAATCTGTGACTGAGGGAAATCCAGTGGAAAGGGTTTGGTGGACTCAAGGTACATAGTATTTCACATGCCATCACTTAAAGTTGTTAATAGGGATACAATAAGTCTTGCACAAACAGACTGAGTGAATTCTGATGGGATAGTAAGGAGTTCTTTGTAGGAAAGGGTCTTTCTAGGCTTCTCCACCACTGGGTGCCAGCAGTGCACAGTGGCTCCAAAAACACAGGAAATGGTTTAAGTACAGCATGCATCTCACTGTATTCTGTGCTGGCTAGACCTTATTTCTAGGGCTGTGTTTCATTTTTAAAACCAAGTTTCAAGGGAGAAAGTGAGCACCTGGAACACTGTGAGAAGGAGAATGTTAGGAAAGAAAGAAGTGGGGAAATGTGCATGAAAAGAGTGAGAGAACTGGGGATGTATGGCTGAAGAAAAGGAGGCTGAAGCAGACCTCAGAATCCCCTGCAAACTCTACATTAGCACTGCACCTATTTCAAGACCTGTTATGCGGAAGAAGGATTAAGTTTATTCATCATTAAAAGTTAGGTCCAGTGGTTATAATGTACAACGAAGCAGATTGCAGATAAGTATAAGAAGAAAATCTTTCTAATTGCGAACGTGGGAGCTATCCAAATCAGAAGCGAGATGCCTGGGGGATAATGAGCTTCACCCACTGGCAGTGTTCAAGTGAGGACCAGATGGTTATCAGGGAGTGCAGAATTGAGTGGATAGTTTTGCATTGATGACCCCAGTGTCTGTTCCAGTTCCAAGAAATCAACATTTTATGTGAGCTAATAAACATAGGCAGATACATGTATGCCTTATGAGGATCTAATTAAGTTTTTAATAATGATTTTACATCTGAGAAACATTTTATTTGAATGGGTTTTATTTCAAACTCTCTATTTCTGCCTCTGTATGCTGACAGTGAAAATGATCAGTGACATCCCTGATTTCCATAGGTCTTCCGGGTCCCCCTGGACCCCCGGGTCCTTATCATGTCATCAAAGGGGAACCAGGGCTCCCTGGTCCTGAGGGTCCCGCAGGTATGAAAGGGCTTCAGGGACCTCCAGGCCCCAAAGGACAGCAAGGTAAGAATAACTGGCTTGTGCAGGAGAAGTGTTGGGGGGGGGTCAGAAGGGAATGGGGCAGGATTTTCTCTTCACCTATGTGTCTAAAATCAGTCAGTGACTACATAAACATATATTTGAATATGACTTTCTTGCCTTCCTTTAATGTAGATCAAAACTGAAAAACTTTTTTTTTTATTGTTAAATTTATTGGGGTGACATTGGTTAATTTTTGAGTGGACTTAAAAAGCCAGAACAAAATACAAGCATCACCAGAGGAACATACAACTTAACATATTTATGCTCACTTAGAAAAACATGGCCAAAAGGAATTAGATCATCTTTCCCAGCTAGGAGATAAGGGGTGGAAAGAAGCAGCAATCTAGAACCATAGAATTGGTCCTCTTGGTTGTTGGCACAATTGGCAAAAACTTGTGCTAATTTCTGTTGTTTCCAGATACCCTAACCTAGAATCTTTCTGCTTATTTGATTTAAAAACTTCCTATGTAATAAGCTATTACTAAGGAATGTGTGGAGAATGAAAGTGTTTTAGGTTGGAAGGTAGCATCCAGGAAGATTTAAACTACCTAAGCTTAAACTATACACATGAAATCAGAAAACTTAACATGGCAGTATATCTGTTGCCTATAAATTATTTGAGATACTGGAATACGGCCAAGGGGGAAACACTTAAGAAAATGAAAATATGTCAGATCACTTTCTATCCTTCACATATCCTTTTCCATAATGGTCTGGCAAACAATAACAATAACAGCAAGAAACTAGGGAGACCTCTGAATGTGATGATGAAGTGCACACCCATTCAAATGTCTATTTGGCAGTTGCCTTGGTGAAATGTATACAAGACTTTGCAGGAAGCAACTCCAGGTTCTCTGGGAAAACTTTCATCTGCAGTCTGAGACCTTATGCTTGTCTCCCAAAGGCTGAAGAAGATGTTTAAAAAGGGAAGAAAAAGATATAGCCTACTGTTCTCTGGGGTTGGATCACATATTTTTTTCCCCCTTTTAGGTGTGACAGGATCTGTGGGCACACCTGGACCACCAGGTATTCCTGGATTTGATGGTGCCCCTGGCCAGAAAGGGGAGACGGGACCCTTTGGACCCCCTGGTAGGTTTGCTGTGGCCTTTCAACTTAATTACCTTCTACCTGTATCTTTCAGTTAGAAGGAGTAGACCCAGGCATGCCGAAACATGCAAAATGGAGTTGAAAATGTTACTTGGAAGATTTCCAAAGAAGTCTCTTTCTTAGAAGAAATAGGATTCTATAGCAGAGCTAAAGGGTTGTCATCACGTTTTCTGTGTAGAGAGACACAGTGATCAAAGTACAGTGTTTTCCAGATGTTGAAAGATGGCCAATAATGATGGCTCTGTGTGGTTTCCTATGAGAGAAGCAGGCTGCAGCTACAGAAATTCTGTTATAGCAATGGACAAGGGAAAGTAGATGATAATGTCAGTGTTGGCCAAAAGGCCAGTGTCTACCATGGGGTAAAGTTGATTTGCTTCCCTAAGAAGTAGAACTCAGATACCCTGTTATGACTGAGACGCTAAAGGCTGAGGGCATCAAGTAATTGAACAAAGGTCACAGCCCAGTAGAAGTTCTGTGAATTTTTTCACAGGCAGCATAGTTATCCCAGAGGATAACATTGCACGGGAGCTTCTGTACTGCCTTGTTTTTATACACATATTGGGCTGATATGGAAGGAAGCCACCTTAAAAGAAGGCTGTTTTAATCCTTCTAATAACAATCCTTTCTTAGAGGAACTCCAAAATGCTATGTGCGAAATACACATGGAATCATGTTATGTATTCCATTTATTCATATATTCCTTTTCATGTGTTTCATTTATTCATTGGATGAAATTTTTTGATCACCTGCCTTGCCTGTAAAATATCTTGAGATGGTATGTAAAAAGGAAAAGCTAAGACAGCAAGGAGGAGGCCTATTGTATTTGATTGGTCTTGCTTGAAACCGTTTAGGGAAACCTGTTTGTAACTAGGAAAACCAATTTCTCTTCCGTCTTGCAGGTCCGAGAGGGTTTCCAGGACCACCAGGCCCTGATGGGTTGCCAGGATCCATGGGTCCCCCAGGCACCCCTTCTGTTGATCACGGCTTCCTTGTGACCAGGCACAGTCAAACAATAGATGACCCACAGTGTCCTCCCGGGACCAAAATTCTTTACCATGGGTACTCTTTGCTCTATGTGCAAGGCAACGAACGGGCCCATGGGCAGGACTTGGGTGAGACAATTACAGATATAAGAATTCATCCTACATAGGTCTATCGAGTGCTTAGGTGGTATAGTGCTCTATTCAGGTATGGTTCTGCAGTTCAGGGTGGCATGAAGACCTAGTTATGAAAAGAGAGCTTGGCCCTGTTTTCCCACATCTTTGCCAAATGAGCTATCAATTTAACAGCTACTATATTATTAAAGGAAAGCCAATAAAATATAAAGGCTGAGTCTCTGAAAATTTAAAATTAATAAAACTTTTGATCTTCTTTCAAATTATCACATAGGATCAAGATTTCTGGAGTTCACACTTAACAGTTTGCATTGATATTCTTAAAATAGGGCAGCTTTACTAATGTTGCACTTTTAAAAAATGTCCCATGTGATCCTGTCTCATATTTTTCTACACTTTGTAAGCTCTGTTTCTCTACTAGGTTAGTTAGACAGAAAGCTCATGTCTGTTGTCATTTTCTTAGTCCCCTTCAGATATCCTCCACCAATTTATGTGTTAATCTGATGCATCTCTAAATTTTATTGAGTTTGCAAACAACAAGTAGCCTGTAGTATAAAGAGCATCTCTGCATTTTCAGCAAAACTATCTAAAGATGCTGTCCAGTGTGTTTTTAGTCATTGTACGAATATCCCTGTGTTAAATTACTTCTAGAATTCAATTTTAGGGAAAGGTTTCTTTCTGTTGTTAAACTGGTTTATTTTCTTTAATCAAAATGTCCTACATAATTCTTTATAGCTACCTTTTTGCCTTGATTACTTTAAATTTAACTTAATGCTTATTTATAGTTGTACTAGTCTACTTGGTATATTTACTTCCTTCTTTCTATTTATAATTAAAAAATTTTTTTTCCACTTCAATGGTTAGGTTGAATATATGTCATTCATTATTAGCCAGCTCAAGTCCCTTTTACATAGAGGTGAATGAGAGAGCAAATACTTCCCATTGTCATGAATTAGAAAACAAATACTTCACATTGTCTTCTCTCTTTGCACCTCCAGGCACGGCTGGAAGCTGCCTGCGCAAGTTCAGTACGATGCCCTTCCTGTTCTGCAATATCAACAACGTCTGCAACTTTGCCTCCCGAAACGATTATTCCTACTGGCTGTCCACTCCGGAGCCCATGCCCATGTCTATGGCACCCATTGCTGGGGACAATATTAGACCGTTTATTAGCAAGTGAGTCAAACATTTGTAGGAGCAGACATATTAATTGAAGGAGGAAAATCATTTGTAGTCTAGATAAAGGTTTTGTTTTAAATTTTTTTCTCCCAAAACATTCAGTCTACTACCATTCAGTTTATTAATTGTGATATCAGAGTTTTGTAATAGAAATCAGCCATAAAAATCATTGGATATGAAAGTCACTCATTTTACAGTGTAAAACCATGCTGAGAAAATACCCAGAATGCTTTAAAACAGAATTCATATGTCATGTGACTCATTGTGGTGGTCGGCTTTCCTCCTATGAGCAAAGCAATGGCCCTGGAGTCCTCAGCAAAAATTAGAACAGTGTTTTCAATCTTTTTTTCTTAAATTATTATCTCTGTAAGGAGTTTTTAAAGCTATTTTTTTTTCCTGAATTGCCACTGACCCCATAAAATTAAAAAGAGATATTTAATTAATTTTAACTGTGGTAAAATGCACATAACAAAATTTATCATCCTAACCATTTTTAAGCATACAGTTCAGTGGCACTTGATTCAGGAAGTCAGATATGGGTGTGAGGCGATCCCCAGGAAGTTGTAATACCACAGGCATACCATATAGCTATGCTTTATAGATAAAAAGATTATATAGATTTATTATCTACATCAAAATGTATACGTATTTAGATTTTTCTCACAGTCCCTACCTCCATCAGTTTTTTGCTGTTTTGGGTGACATATCCACTGAGAATGTGTGTGTTTGAGTGATTTTCTGAATTAAGTGCTTTTCACACTTATTAGTATATGGAATATGATTCCAGGACCCCAGGAGCTTGCCTAGGAGGAAATAATATGGGAAATTGAAATTATTATGACTGAAAAGTACATGATTGTCCTATCTTTGCCTCTCCTAATTAAAAGTTGATTTCTTAGCTATACTCAGAAGTAATAGAAAGTGGCAAATAAATAAATTCAATTTACTAAGAAGCTATTCTATAATTTTAACTTTGCACACTAAGATAATAAAGAATAAAAAGAATATAAGACAGGACAAGTTTGCCCCAGGAAAGTGATACCTTTAAAGAATTCTGTGTTCCCTTTAAAGAAATACCTTTAAAGAATCTGTGTTCCCTTTAAAGAAATAAGCAGGTTTTGAAACCGAAGAAAGATGTAGCACATTGGCTAAGAAATGTCCTGTAGTCAGAAAGGAAAGGGAACAAGGAGTGTTCAGGGCCAGCCCAGGATCCCCTGTGTGGGTGCAGCAGTATGGTGGCCATCAGTCACTTGATGTTCAGGGAAGGACTGGCCAGTTACACTGTCTGTGGCTCCAGCATGTGGAAGGCAGAGCCCGGCAGATCACAGTCTTATTAAGAAAATTGTACTCACATAGGACTCTGAACAGAAAGGCTAGGAGACGCCCAATACATATGCAAGTTAAGGTTTTGATTGCCTTACATTAAAATATCTCCAGACAGCTCTCTTTGATTTTTCCTTTGCACTCTAAGAAAATGTATTTTATGAGTCTTAAATGGGAAGAATCATGCATTACACTTCCAGAGGGAACTTCTCAAAACACAGATAATACTTACCATGTGTCTGTGAGGGCCTGTCAACTGTTCCATTTCGAGACTTTTCTTGCTCAGGACTGTGTTGGATGCATGAGAAGGAAAACTAACTACCTTTGTATTTTTGTTTAGCTTCTCTTGGGCAACAGGTAGAAAATGATTTTTCATTTTTTGTTTCCTATTTACCTACTTGATAAAATGACACAGGCGTTGTGGCACGTATTTGAAATATCCCCAAAACAGGTCCTTAGAAGCCTATGTCTTAGATTTGCTTTTCTCTGTCGGACGCATCACTTTAGTAAGATATCCTGGGTTCTGTAAGCGTGACTTGTCCCAGTACTGTGTATTTCAGGCTTTTTAAATCTTTCTGTTAACCGACCCATAGAAACTCAGCATGAAAGGACATTACTCATCACATCCTTTAAGCTTGCTACTCCTTAAGCCATATATATATATATGTGGTCTGTCTAGAAGTATCCAGCCATGTAATATGAGAAATAGAGGCATTTATTGAAGAAGATACAAAAAATATTGACGCCTCAGTCCCCTTCAAAGTAGGCACCTTGAGACCTTACACAGTTCTCCCAGCATCTCTTCCACTGTTGAAAACACTGCAAAACCTTTTGTTGGAATCTCCATCAGCTGCCTCATTATATTGTAAATGCCATGGCTCCCTGGCACACATTTACACTCAATGGCATCTAGAGCCCCACTGACGAGTACAGTGAACCCATCATTGTTCATACATACATACCGGTATGTTGTTCTTGTTGCATTGACAATGGCTGGATTCTTTCTGGACAGACCTCGTATCTTGTATTCCTTTTTGTAATAATGCTGCCCATTTTTACTGGTCTCTATGTAAGCAGGTTTCCATGGTTACTTAACTTAGGTTTCCATTGACTTCTCAGGACTTACATGTTTTTTCTTAGGGCTTCCCTTTGGGGTGGTCCTAAAGCTTAATTTTAGAAACAATAAATAACACAAAATCCTTCATTTTAAGAAGAAAAGGGGAAGCTGGGATGGCTCAGAGGGTTAAGTGCTGTGTAGACCCATATGCTGAACTGGGGTGTGCTCCCCATGCAGGAGGCCCCAGTTTGGTTCCTGCTCCCCAGTTTGGCCCCTGGCGTGAGGGGGCATGCCCTCCCATGCAGGAGGTCCCAGCCTAGTTCCTGCCCTGCATGGACCCCTCCCACCTCTGTAGAGTGGAACCATATGGAAAACTGATGATGTACAACTATGGAGACTGCTCTGAGCCCGCTCCTTTCTCTCTGTCTCTGTCTCAATCAATAAAATAAATCTTTAAAAAAAAAGGAGAAAGCATATCAACTTTTCTGCTTTTATCCTGAGAGTAGGGCAAGATTTTCTAAGCACTTTCTGACTTTCTAAAGGAAAGAGTCATTAAAACTACTGATTATTTAATTGTTTAACTGGTTTGAGAGTAAAAACTGAGTTCTAGTTCTGACTTTGACACAACTAACTGTGGCCTTGGCTTCTCCATAAATTATATGGGGAATTAGACTGTGTGAATTTTAAGGGGCCACACAGCTCATTAACTCTGTGATTCTGTTGTCCCCAAATCACCCATCTGACCAGGTTAGGAAAGATGGGTGATTAGAGAGCCTTCCCTCCATGCTATATTTCGTTTCTGTGTTTGGCAGACAGATGGTGGCAGATGTATAAGACCAATTTCTGTAAGTGTACGTAAGTGTAGTTTAACGGAGCCTTTTAATTCATCTGTGTTTATGTGAATAAAATAGAAAATTATGCCACACACACACACACACACACACACACACACACACACACACACACACACACACACACACACACGGCTATGGAAAATCGAATGACTAATTTAGGCCCTCTTCCCACTCCTCATCCATTTTCATGCAAATGTTCCAGCATAACTAGGTGTAATTATTAACACCATTTATAGTCATTTATCAGCATCGTGAACACTCTGTTCATTTTGTGACTTGAATATAATTATTTTCCTGCTGGTGTTTAATTTTTTTTTCACAAAACATTATCTCACCATCAAAGGGTTCCCTTAGTTGAGCCGGTCTGAGTCAGACATTGTGGGTTGTTTTAATTTATTCTTGGGCGCAGCCCCAGCGGCTGAGCGTGAGGCAGCCTGGCTTAGGAAGTGTCTGTCCTGGGAGGGTTCTTTGGGACTTACTCTAGCTGCAGTGGTCCCGCTGACAGCCTCGGCCCATGGTGGGGTCTCATCATTGGTCTGTTGGCTCCAGGTCTAGAACAAGTCTCCTGAAAGGCTTATGTGGACATCCAGCCTCGAGTGCATCTTTGTCTTAGTTACTCTAAGTCACTAAATGTATTTCTTTTTACATTTAAGAGTCTGAGATGATTCCTAGTTTAAAACAAATTGCTGCATTCTGGAAGGGATAGCACCTGGATTTCACCAAGCCTTAATTGTATTTGCTGAAATACATGCTCATTGTTGAAAAATTGGGAAACACCGAAATGCACAAAGGAGAAAATAAAAGTCACCTGCAGCCCCAGCCCCTCTGGGGGATGGCCAGTGTTACAACTTGGCCTTCCTGTTTTCTTTCTTTAACGAAGCAGATGGTTAAATCACAAGTATTGGATCTAGTTTTGAATTTAATAGTTTAATACTGAGATGGGCTTATAAAGCCAATGAAAAGGCTTTATCTAAGCCTCAGTGTCCAAGCAGTGAGCATGTTATCTACTTGATAAACGTGTAATGGAATCAGAAAGACTGAGTGAGGAGACTGACTATAAATAATGGGAGAGGAATGAACAAGTACAGCCTTCATCCTGGGCCATCCCTGCAGCTGTGCTGAGTGTCTTTGCTCTGGTACCTTCCAGGTGTGCTGTATGTGAGGCTCCAGCCATGGTGATGGCCGTGCACAGCCAGACCATTCAGATCCCACCGTGCCCCAATGGGTGGTCCTCGCTCTGGATTGGCTATTCCTTTGTGATGGTAAGTATTTGGGGAAAACGTCATGTTTTCCTTGAATCGCTCATCACTCACTAATGCCCCACCCTCCCAGTTCTGTGCATCATGCTACTTGGGCTGATCTTCCCTTGAATCCCCCTGGAGCCTGGCCTGCTCTGCTGGCCAGCAGTGCCCAACCAGAGTCCTCCTCTTGTTTCTGGAGTGGCTGTTCTGGGACTAGGTAGCTGGGACAACATGATGACATATCCTAGAGTCAGGTAGAAGAGAAGAGTGTGTATGTGGCAGGTGCACAATTACTAGAACACACACAAACCTGAAAGCCAAAGTCTGAGTCAGGAAGAGAACAACAACATATTGTCTAATGGGTTGTGCTACCTCCTCGGGGCTGTGTCTGGGAGTGTGAGTATCCAAACCCTTCACGTGGGGTGAGACTGCTGTCGTATCACCCAGTTGTCCTAGATATCAGAACCCCTGGCGGTTCCCTTCCCCAAAAAACCAATTAAAATAGGGAACATGGTACCCGTTTGAGATCCCGTTGTAGTTTCTTATTTTATTGCCTCAATTTAAAGTATTGATTGAATATATGAAAGCTCTAAACTTGTAAGATCTGATTATACTGGAATAAATCCCATTAAATGAACCTACACAGATACTTTCTGTATCAACATTATAAGCCATGAGACCAAAATGCAATTTAACAGTACAATTATAGTTATTAATTTCTCTATTTCTCTTGTTTAATTTTTTTAGTGGATGACTTTTTGTTACCATATAAAATAATACATGAGGGGGACTCAGGAAAATCCATAATTATATTTCTTTGATGTGAGAGGGATTGGGCACTTGGAATTTGTTCTTCTGGGTCAAATGGTCAACCAAAGTTTTTATCTGGAAGTTTTGAGACATTTATGTCATGATTTGCAGAAGAAACATACTGAGTTGTTTGCAAACAGATGACTGGTTCTTCTACTATGACAGTATACCTGACCACACCACACTGGGTGTTCAGCAGTTTTTGACCCAAAATGGCATGATACCCCTGTCCCATCCTTCCTATTCACTCCATCTCAGCCAAGTGACTTTTTTTGGTTTCCTGGGATGAACAAAATTCTCAAAGGGATACATTTTGCTAGTGTGGAAGAGGTGAAACAAAAGAAGGGCAGAAGTCCTAACCAGCATCAAAATTGACGAGTTCACAAACTGTTTTGAGCAGTGGTAAAAATGTTTTGATAGGTATATTGCATCAAACAGTGAGTACTTTGAAAGTGACTAAAGTTTGAACATGTACGAATAGTACACAATGTTTTATAAATAAATTCTGGTGTGTTTTTTTTTTTCTTTGAGTCCCCCTCGTGTAGTATGTAATCTAGCAAACAGAGAATTTGATTATCTTATTTAACTCTGTTTAGAAAGTCTGATTTCATATCGGTTGGTTCCAGCATCATTTGCACATCTTGGCTGTTGTATCAGGTCCCATCTTGGAAGAGGTGTCAGTGTTCCAAAAATAGGATAGCCAGGACAGCATTTCTGCACATTCTAATGAAGCTGGATTGGTCATCTCTTATTCCGGGAAGAGCAGTTGGCTGATTTCCGGCACTGTGTGGAGTGCTGCCGTGCTCAGCGCATGGAGCAGGGGCGGGCTTGCAGGCTGTGGGCAATGTGGGCATGAGTGTGTTCCGGGGGGACTGCATGAGGCAGAGAGAGCTGCCTTTCTGGAAGGGACCACCCTGGCTCCTCCCTGGGAACAATGATGTCCTCTCTTGCTCCGGGTGGGAATTGCTGACACACAGTCCTTTTTATTCCGCAGCACACCAGTGCTGGTGCTGAAGGTTCTGGCCAAGCCCTTGCCTCCCCCGGGTCCTGCCTGGAAGAGTTTAGAAGTGCTCCATTCATTGAGTGCCACGGCCGTGGGACTTGTAATTACTATGCAAATGCTTACAGCTTTTGGCTTGCCACTATAGAGAGAAGCGAGATGTTCAAGTAAGTTGGAATGACCCTTTCTCATAGGACCCTGACCCCCTTCTGTGGCTTTTATTTTTAATCATCTGTGATTCATATATTTTCTGGCACAAAGTCTCAAAGGTGGTTATAAAGCAATAGTTAGGAATGCTTCTTCCATGTGCGGTGATGCATATTTGACTGTTCTACAGGGACAGATAATCAAAACAGTTTTCAAAGGCAGAGCTTAGGTGACAGGCTTAATTCTTTCATTGACTGAAAAACCGTGAAAGAAAAGAGGTTATTTTTTAAACAGCATTTAAAAATATTGTATATTCAACACTTAGCAAGAGATGTGAGCAGCATTTGTCTTCATCACGTTTATAATGCTGAATTTAATGTGTTGTGTGAGGTCTGAGTGACTTAACAAGAATATGTTTTTTAGACCCATGCAAATAAAAATTAATTTTGGTACAAATTCAGCTGAAATGAAAAGAGAAGACCTTTCTTTCCTTTCATTTCTGTTATGAAATTTTTACCTTTAAAACAACTGTTCCAAGTGGCTGCTGACCTTGTGGAAGTTAATTTGGAGCCCGGCCTGGTCTGTAATGCATGAGGGCACATCATGTGTCTTCTAGCCTTTATTTAGTACCAGCTACAGCCCTGCTGGAGCAGATGCAGGAGGCTGACAGAGGCTGAACAATTATAAGCAATAAATAGTTGTTTATTCCCCCAAATAAATGCTTTTCTCCCCTGGAAATAAGCCTTCCTGTGTTTACCTTTCCAGAGAGAATTTTATGGAACTCTCCTTTGACACCATCTCATTGTAGCTTTGATTGTAAAAGGTGAAGCAACATACTTGCCCCTGGTAATTCTTTAAGCATCAAAAAATGACCAGGTGCCTCATTGGCAGCTTACGGAAGACTTTTTAGGCAACTGGAAACTTGACTTCAACTCTGCGAATAGAATTTAACCAGTAGCTACCAAAATGAGCACTTAGTGCATATATCTGCTCCTAAGAGCTTTGCGTTATAGGGTAAATAGGTAAAAATGGGGGTATTTTTGAACCAGCCTTCTATACAATAACTAAAATGCCTTCTAAATAAAATTAGGTAAGATCTCATTAACTTAACTAGTTAATTGGAGGCATAGGATCTTCACCAAAAGTTGTTTTTACAAGCAGCCTCAATTTTAGGCCGAAGTACTATTGACCCAAAGTACTATATGACTACTTTAATTTTAAAAGAATTAGATTAGTGTTAATTCTAGTTGAGACTTCACCATTCCACCAGTCAAAATAAGGTAGAATTTCTAGGATCAAAGAAGCAATTGGGTCACTTACTGTCTTCCCCTCTCCTTGGCCTTCAGACAGACCACTTGCATATAAATTGTTCAAAAGTTGTGAAAGAATTTTCAGGTCTAGTTAATTATTCCTGATTTGTTGTTCATTACATCGTTTCACAAATATTTAATGAGCACCTACTATGTGTGAAGTGTCACAGAGAAGAGTAATATTTTTTTCTTCCCCTGGAGTAGTTTATAATCAAGTTGAGAAGATGCAGGGTGGTGCAGTGGGGAGTGGTTAAGACTGAAGCCACAGACTTGCCGAGACTTAGCTGTGTGCTCCTGGCCATGTCACTAACGTCAGGGCCCTGGGGATGGGGAACGAAGATGGTAACCTGCATCGCCTTGTGCCTTTTGGAAGCCATGTGATGACCTCAGCAGGGTACCCACTGAGTCAGGCTGAACAGTGGTGGCTGTGTGTCACAGGACTGGGGCCCATTGCTATGTGATCCCTTGAAGATCTCCAAGCAGCGGGGAGGGCTGAGGAACTCACCTACATTTCTGACAAGTGGTGAGGTGACAGCTGGTTGGTTTCTGTGCTTCATTTTAGGAAGCCCACGCCGTCCACCTTGAAGGCTGGGGAGCTGCGCACGCACGTCAGTCGCTGCCAAGTCTGTATGAGAAGAACATAATGAAGCCCGGCCCTCAGCTAATGTCACAACATGGTGCTACTCCCTCCTGTTCCTCTTCCTCTTTTTTTAACAGCAACGAACCCTAGAAATTATATCCTGTGTACCTCACTGTCCAGTATGAAAACCGTAAAGTGCCTTATAGGAATCTGCGTAACTAACACACCCTGCTTCATTGGCCTTTACTTGCTGAAGGAGAAACAAAGACATCGATAAGCTGTCCATAGTGACATACCAAATGGCACTTTTGATGAAATAAAAGTATAAGTCTGTTCTACAATCCGGTGCACTGATGTGTAAAGTGAGAACTTCATCAGAAAACCAAAGGGTGCTAGGAGGTGTGCGGGGCCTTCCATACTGTTTGAACACCCGTTTTCATTCTTGTATGATAATAGATTCATTTTTCACCTCCAGATGAAATGTTTGTTTATGTCACTGTGTAGCTGTTTGAAAATTCAGGTCCCTTGGTCTGTACAAATAACAGTCATGTACAAACAGTGTTTCAAACCTCTAAATGTAATTATGGGCTCAACAGCCATAACTTCCAACCCCCAAATATAAATTTAGGTTTTTCTGCTATGTGTGGTACTATGCAGCTGCTTTTGCAGAAATCACGAATATCCTGTGGAATAAAGATGGTCCAAAAGTAGGCACAAATTAAATATATATATATTTTAGTAATTTATATAGATGTCAGCAATTAGGCAGGTCAAGTTTTTAGTTTCAGTTCCACTGTTAAAATAAAGCTTACATAGTTTCTTCCTTTAAAGACTGTGTTGTCCTTTAACATAGATTTTAAACACTAGGATATTGAATGTGAAACATCAGTTTTTGTTGTTCACCTCCAAACCAAAAATTGTGTGTTGCCAAAACCAAACCCAGGTTCATGAAAATGGTGTCTATTACAGTGAAACATGTACTTTGAGCTTATTGTTTTTATTCTGTATTAAATATCTTCAGGGTTTTAAACACTAATCACAAACTGAATGACTTGACTTCAAAAGCAACAACCTTAAAAGGCCTTCATTTTATTAGTATTCCTCATTCTGCAGCCTGGTGTGAAAAACAGCTCTGTTGAATCAAAATATCAGTATTTTTACATGTAAGCACATTCTGGCGGCTTCCTTGGTTTTTCATGAGCTGTGTTCAGACTTCAGCAGGGGAATGGATGGATTGCAGGAGAGCAGAATTGGACCACTATGCCTGAAGTGACATTTCACTAAAAGTCTCCAAAACGTTTTTAAGACTACTAAGGCCTTTTATGTAATTTCTTTAAATGTGTATTTCTTAAAAATTCAAATTTGTAATAAAACTATTTGTATAAAATTTAAGCTTTTATCAATTTGTTGCTAGTACTGCCACAGAAACATTAAAAGTTACTGCACAAGCCACTAATAAATTTGGAAGCTTTGCATACCTTAGATCATATTTACTTTGCACTTCTTCCAAACAAGACTCATAGACTGGGTGTAGTTTACAGCAAGTACTACAACGAACAAAGACTGTTTTTTGCCTTCAGTCCTCCCTCCAGTACTCTTTTCCTTCTTTCCTCCCATTTATTCATCCAGGCAGCCAATATCCACTCATCCACTCTTCATTCATCGTATATATACGGAGGATTTGCCACTTTTCAAAAACTAATAGTTGCAAGACAAAAGAATAACACATATCCAGCCATTAAAAGTGAGTCCATTAGAGGTTAGAACTGAGATAATAGTTATGTAATGGATAGGTATGGAGCGGAGGGGTGGATTCCAAGTTTTACTTAAAGTCAGGAAGAAATAAGATGGCAGATTTCCTTTTCCCTGGTGATCTAAGCTTCAGTTTAAACTTGATCAAAATATGACCCATGGAGGAGGAGAGTGATACTGTTTACTCAAGAAAAAAATTCTGAATACTGTTGTGTTCTTGGTTATACCTGACAGAACTGTTGTGAAGATGAAACAGGATAAGCATGACAGTGCAGTACTTGATCAGGAGACATCAGTCAAGATCTAGTTTCAATCACTTTCCTCCCATCTTTGATAAAACTGATGAAAAAGAGTCATTTGCTTTCCTTAATATATAGTATTGGGTAGGAGAGAAGAAAACTAAAATCATTAGGCCTAGTGTCTGCTGAAGTTACTGAGAAATAGTAAACACCTCCATATTGTGGCCATTTTAGAGCATTTTGTTTCTATATGTAGAACTGATTTATCATAAGATATTATTTATTTTGTATAGTCAGTTTGGTATATAATAGGAAAGTACAAAGAAGATAGTGTGACACCTTGAATTTCAACATTCAGATCCTATGCATTTTATATGGTATTCTGAAAGCAGTTTTTATGTTTCATTTAAAAAAATTATCCTATAGTAAAATTGACTAATTTTGGTGTACAGTTTTATGAACTGTAGGATATGTATAGGTTCATATAACCATAATAGTGCTCGCTTTGGCAGCACATACACATATAACCATAATAAAAATCAATACCCAGAAGGGTTACATCACACAAAAAACTCCCTCAAGCTCTTGCTTTGTAGTAATACACATACTCATTCCAAACCTGGCAGCCAACCACTGAACTTTTCTTCAGCACAATAGATCTATCTGTTCAAGGATTTTCAATAGAGTGTGTAACCTTTTGAGACTGTCTTCTTTCACTCAACATAATGCATTTGACATTCATCCAAGTTGCTGTGTGTATCAATACTATATTCCTTTTTATTGCTGAGTGGGATTACATTTTATATATGTACCACACTTCATTTATCTATTCACCTGTTGAAGGACACAGGTTGTTTCTAGTTTTCCGTGATTATAGAGAATAAACTGTCATGCTCAAGGTTTTGTGTGAACATAAGTTTTTTTTTCTTTAGGATAAATACCCAGTGCTGGGATTGCTGGGTCATATGGTAAGTGCATGTTTAACACCAAAAGAAACTGCTAAACTATTTTTCAGTGTCTGTACCATTTACATTTCCACCAGCTCCACTTGCTCCACATCCTCACCAACGTTTGGTATTGTATTGTCAGTATTTTTTTTAGTTAATAGCTCTAATAGGTACGTAGTGTCATTTAACCATGGTTTTAGTTTGCATTTCCCTAGTGGTTCATGATGTTGAACATCCTTTTATGCATTATTTTGGCCATCGGTACTACCTGTTTTTGAAGTTTCTATTAAGTGTATGCTCATTTAAAAAAATGTTTCTTATTCTGTTGAGTTTTGGAAGTTCTTTGGAATCTGCTTACAAGTCGTTTATTGGATCTGTAATTTGCAAATTCATCCTTTTAACACTATTTTATTCAGAGCTGAAGTTTTTAATTTTGATGATGTCCAATTTATCAATGCTTTTTTCCACAAGGCATACTTTTTTCCCCCCTCATATTTAAGAACTCTTATTAACCCTCCTAGGTCACTTAGATTTTGTCCTGTTTTCTTCTAGAAGTTTTATTATTTTACATACTATATTTAGATGTATGATTCATTAATTTTTTTTCCAAGATTTTATTGTTTTGGCAGAGAGAGAGACAGAGACAGAGAGACAGAAAGAGAAAGGAGAGGGCCTAGAGCAGTCTCCATAATTGTAGGTCATTAGTTTTCAACAGTTTCATTCCACACAGGTGGGCACGGGGCCACACAGGGTGGGAACCAGGCTGGGGAACTCCTGCATGGGAGACATGCCCTTGGGAGCTGGGGGCCTCCCATATGGGCAGCAAACCCAGGCAGAAACTGAACTGGGGTCTCCCACATGGGA
Organism: Craseonycteris thonglongyai; assembly: GCA_004027555.1. Taxonomy (NCBI): domain Eukaryota; kingdom Metazoa; phylum Chordata; class Mammalia; order Chiroptera; family Craseonycteridae; genus Craseonycteris; species Craseonycteris thonglongyai. Next base: position 38,990 of record PVKE010005065.1, on the reverse strand, counting down.
AGCACACCTCAGTTCAGCATATGGCTCCACACAGGCTGGGGCTGGGGCCGGGACTCGATCCTTGAACCCTGGAGCTACAATGCAAGTTTAACCCATTGAGTTATCCTGGCATCCCCTAGTTTTTTATTTTAACTGATGAAGTTTACATAACATTCACCATTTTAAAGTGAACAATTCAGTGGTATTTAGTACATTCATAATACTGTGCAAGACCTATCTATATCTTGTTCTAAAACATTTTCATTACACCCAAATCCAATGTCCATTCAGCAGTGACTCTCCTGCCACCAGCCCCAGTGTCTGGTGGGGGCTGCTTTCTGACTCTGGATTTACCTATTCTGGATTTCATACAGTGGGTTCATTCAATATGTGACTTGTGCCTGGTTTTTTGTACCTAGCGTAATGTTAAGGTTCATCCACATCGTAGCATGTATCCGCTTTATTAATTTTTATGACTGAATAATTTCCATTGTATGTATAGGCCACAAGTTTTTATCTATTCATCCATTGATGGACAATAGTGTTGCTATGAACATGTGTGTACATGTATGAGTCTTTGTTTTAAATTTTTTTTGGGATATGCCTAGGAGTGGAGTTGTTGAATCCTACAAGTATGGTTACTCTATCTTTAACTTTTTGAGGAGCTGCCGAATTACTTTCCACAGAAGCTGAACCATTTTCCATTTCCACCAACAATACTTGACAGTTCCAATTTCTCCATCTCCTTACCAACACTTATTTTCTATTTTTTTTTTTTTTTTACTATAACCATCCTATTGGGTGTGAAGTAGTCTCTCATGGTTTTGATTTGTATGTCCCTAATTCTAATGATTTGAGCATCTTTTCATGTGCTTATTGGATATTTGCATGTCTTCTTTGAAGAAATGCTATTCAAGTCTTTTGCCTATTTTAAAAGTGCGCTGTTTGTCTTTTTGTTGTTTAGTTGTAAGTGCTCTTTATATATTTGGATACTAGACCCTTATCAGATAAGGTTTGGAAATATATTCTTCCATTCTGTGGGTTGTCTTTTTTTTTTTAATTTGATAAAGTACAGTTTTATTTTTGTTGTTGTTCATGCTTTTAACATCATAGTAAAGAATCCTTTGCCTAACCAAAGTCATGACAATTGACCACTATGATTTTTTCCAAGTTTTATGACTTTCACTCTATTTAGGTCATTGATTCACTTTGAGTTAATTTTTGTATCTGGCTGAGATGGAACCAACTTCATTTTTTTTTTTTTTCCTTGCATGTACTCATGGCTATCCAATTGTTGCAGCTTCATTTATTAAAGAGACTATCTTTTCTCCTTATGGACTTTATAAAAAAATCAGTTGACCATAGATATACTGCTATTATTTCACTGAAATGATTTTTCATCTTTCTCAAAATTAGTTGGCTTTACTTTGCCTGGATCTGCTTTTGAACTCTATTCTGTTTCATTGATCTATGTGACCGCCTTAACCAGCATGATGTTCTCTTGATTAATTTAGTTTTAAATTAAGTATTAAAATCAGTTAGTGGTTCCTCCCTCCTACTTTGTGCTTTCTTTTAAAAGTTGTTTTAGCTATTCTGGTTTCTGTGTTTTCTATATAAATTTGAGATTCAGTTATAAAATATCCGGGGATGTTGGTTGGAACTGCATTAAATTCATCAATCAGTTTGGAAAGAATTGTCATTTTTACTACACTAAATCATGTATACAAAAATGCAGTATGTCATTCCACTACTTTAGGTCTTCTTTAATTTTTTATTATTACTTTATGGTTTTCAGTATACATGTTATGCTTATGGTTAGATTTATACCTAAGTGTTTAATTTTTCAGAGCAATTGTAAATGACATTTAATTTTTTTAATTTTAATCATTCATACCTAATCTATAAAAATATGATTTATTTTTTTGTATGTTAACCTTGGATACTGTGACTTTTCTAAATTCACATTTATAGCTCCAGGAAGACTTTTTGTAGCCTTGTTAAGATTTTCTATATAGAAACAATTATGTTGTTTGTGAATAGTGATAGTTCTATTTCTTTCCATATTCAGAACCCCCCATCCATTTTTCTTTTTTTTTTTCTTCTTTCTTTCTTTCTTTCTTTTTTTTTTTAGCCTTTTGTCACTAGTTAGGACTTCCAATAAATGTTGTATAGGAGTGGTAAACCAGGACAATCTTCTGTGGTTTTTTATCTTAAGCATTTAGTCTTTCAACATTAAGTATGTTGTTAACTATAGGTGTTTATGTAGATAGCTTTATACTTTAGAATTTTTATCATGAGTGGATGTTGAATTTTGTTTCAAAGAACCAGGTTTTGGTTTCATTGATATTTTTTTCTATTGTTTTTCTGCTTTCAGTTTTATTGATTTTTTTTTTTTTTACTCGCATCCTTATAATTTCATTTTATGTTCTTATTTTGGGTTTATTTTTGCTCTTTTTTTCCTAGTTTCTGAAGGTAGAAGCTTAGATGATTGATTTGAGACATTTATTGTTTTTTAATATAATAATGTTTTATATATTTTAATATAACAATTTAATATAATAAAAAAACATAACTTGATGCTATAAATCTTCCCTCTATGCACTAATTTATCTGCATCCTACAAATTTTAAATTCTATTTTTGTTTACATACTCAGCTCAAAACAATTTCTAATTTTCCTTGATATATCATTTGATCCATGGTTTATTAGGACGTGCATTTTTTAATTTCCAAGTGTTTGTAAAATTTCCTGTTATATATCTTTTTTTATTTTTGGTTTAATTTCATTATGATCATAGAAGATACATGTATGAATGATTTCAATAAGCGTACATTTGTGAAGGTTTCTTTTCTGACCTAAGGTATAATCTTTCTTGGTAAATGTTTTCTGTACAAGTGAAAAGACTATGTCTTCAACTAATGTTGGGTACATTGTTACTTTATAAATGTAAATTGGAATTCATTGGTTGGTGGTATTCTTCAGATTACATAAAATTGGTGTTATTTCTTCATGTTGAGTAGAATTTGCCAGTCAAATTATCTGGCCTGGAAAATTTCTTTTTTTAGAAGGTTTCTAACTATAGGTTCAATTTGTAATAGTTACAGCACTTTACAGGATCCCCTTCTCTGAGGCTTCACAGTGAGAGACGGGCAGGGGTCTACTACATAATCTTACTGGAACTGGTATTAACCAAGACACTTGTTTAGAAGCATGAAGAACACTAGTTTTGTTGGTGGTAAATATGATGGTGATGTACCCAAGAGAAACAAATGGTTCTTTTTTCATTTTTAACATTTTTCTCCCTCTCAGTTCTAATGCTGGAAGGTGCTCTAAGTCACCAATTTAGTTAACTATTATGTGAAGGCTTTTCTTTGTTAATAGATAAATGCCAGTTCTTCTAAACACTTTTTAATTGTGGGTAGCTGTTCTTTAAATGGTATACATTGATGTACACTCATTTTGGGTACCATTATTTCCACATCAGAACTTTCACAATCTACGGCTCAAATGCTAGGTCTGTCTTTACTATCTGTATCTAAAACCCCAAAGCCATTTTGTTGTACTGTGAAACTAGACAGACCTTAGTTCAAATTCTGATCCCACCACTTAACAAACCTGTGACCCTGTCAAGGTATGTAACCTCTGAGAGTTCTGCATAATGTAGGTCATTTTTACTTTGCAGTTCTTCTAAACCAGAATCGTAGAGTAGAAGGAACTTTTAGGAAAAGGAAACTTGTTCTGCTGCACTCATCCATTCTTTTTTTTTTTAATATTTATTTATGTATTTTTATTGTTTTTTTGACAGAGAGAGAGAGAGATACAGAGACAGAGACAGAGAGAACTGAACTGGGAGAGCTCCCAGTTCAGCATATGGTTCCACACGGGCTGAGGCCAGGATTCGATCCCTGGTCCCCAGCGCTGCAAAGTGAGTGCTTAACCCACTGAGCCATCCCGGCTTCCCCCATCCATTCATTCTTCAACCCGTTTTTTCTATTCAACTATCTTTTTGTCCTTCATATACTGTGTGCTTATCATCTCCCAAGCACCAAGTTAGGTACAGGATAAATGGAAATTAATATCAAGCTCTTAATAAATACTCTGTTAAAAGATCATTATAGAAGAAACCTGTAACTTGTCAGGTATGTAAAATGAAGTTATAGATTTGAAACTTATAGTTATATAAAAGGTGTGGGTGAGGTTGAGGGTTGGATAACAAATGGGGATCATGAGAGTTGCCTACTTCAGAATGTTGCCTTGACAATTAAGTGAGAGATGCGATTAAATGAGAAATGTGCACAAGGAGATACAGGCGGCTGCTCTTCGTTCATCCAGGCTATGAGCAAGGCAGGGTGCAATGTCATATCACATAATTTGTTTTGGAAGAGTTTAGGCCAGTGGGTAATTTTTCTCCCTCTTTCTGCATCTTTCTATCTCACATTTATCTAAATAATTTTGAGGATACATCTATATTCAGCTTCATGTCTACTAAATGACAACCTTCCCTAAATTTAATTCCCACAATGCAAAAAAAGCATTTAGTTTTATTAGATCTAAGATGATGGCTCCACAATACGAAAAGATGCCTCCTAGAGTCACTTTTAAGTATTTGGGATTTTGTAAGATCAGACCTTCAGGGTTCGTGTCCTCTTCCACCTTTGTTATTCCAGATTTAAGATGTTTTCAGGTTGTGTTATAAGTAGACTTATCCTTTCCACCATTTCAGTTATATTTGTCAGATTCCACCCAATCTCTATTGGTTTGATAAAAGATACTGGCATATACCAGAAGTAATCAATCAACCATTAAGTATCCCCTTAGTTCTCCAGGCGCTCTCTGGACCCACAGGGAGGCGACAAAGTAACAACACTCATCTCCTTACAGGTTCAGATCATTTGAAAGGTAAGATATACACACAGGAATAGTTAATAATTCGGGCCCTGAAAAATAATGAGTTAGCAGTTGAGCTTCGAGATCTCAAGCCCTTTTTTCCGCAATTCCAAAGCACATCCACATCAGGGATTATACCCGAGGCTTGAGACTATTCCTTAAAGACATCAAGAGAGAAATACTTCACAAGCCTATTCAGTAACTGATGGAAAATGAATTTTCCATCGTTCACGGTGCTGCTGGAAAGTGCTTTCTCCTTCTTCCAATGAAATGATACAGAAAACAGCCCGTTGTGCCATTTTAAGCCCCTGCATTAACTCCTGGGTCACCCACCGCCCAGCTGGCTCTTAGAACACTTTCCGCAGTGATCTGATTCCAGGACCTTTTCCTGTTGGGTCAGTCACTGAACCCCTCTCTGGGTTGTCCTTATACTTCTACACAAGGGGACACCTGGCCCTGCAGAGGGGAAACCTCCCTAGGTCTTCTCTGAGCATGCTCCTGGCCCTCAGACTCACTCACCCAGCTCCCTCCCCTGACCACCCACCCTGCTCCTCTGGGCCATCCAATCCCCAATCACTGTTCCTCTAGTTCTCAGCACATTTCCCATTTGTTTATAAATTATGTTTAAAACTCAACACTCATTCTACAAGTTAAAGACGAAGTCCTTGAATAAGAAAAAAACTTCCTCGTGAAGTTTTTAGATGAGTTTGCTTTAGGTGAGTGTGGGAGCAAGCCTTGTCTCCCTGTAACGGGGTGTCGGTGGTGCAGCCTTTGCAGCAGCCCCTGTGGGCCGGGGGGTGAGGGGGGACAGGGTCCCCGGACAAGCAGCTCTTGTAAAGTTTGCTTGTAGTGTGCACCCACCTGCAGGAGCTCCGGGGTGGGCGCCCCTCCTGCCCTCCTCCCTGTGCTCGGGGCAGTGGCAGGAGATGTGGGTTCTAGCAGCTCGGATTCCTCCCGCATAGCCTCAGCATGGGGAGTGTTTCCTTTCATTAATGCCTTATATGTACTTCCTGGGCTCTCGCGTGGATTGCCCCCCACGCCCCCGCCAAGTCCCAGTTTATTCTCCTGAAATAGCCGCACACATTTCCAGAGCTTTGAGTCCCCACCGTGCGGCATCTGGCCTCCCTCTCCCACCGCCTGAGCAACCGTGAGCGTGGCTGAGTCACAGTCACGGCGAAGCTGAATCATTCAGCCACGGTCAGGAAGCGCCTTTTTTAGACTTCCAGTTTTAAGCAGAGCTGCAGGTGACTTCTGAAATTCCACTCTGTGCTTCATCATCCGTTCCCCATGGACAGACCTGGCTTGCTTTGAGCAGAACCCTTTCCCACGCAATTGCCTTGACTCCCTGCTGGGGGCAGAAGCTAATGCTGCTGCACTCTGCTCTAGGGGTATTTATGTTCCCTGATGCAAAGGAGAAAGTTCTGTAGACTGGTTTTGGAGCAGCCTTTGCTGGCCATTTCAGTGAGACTGTAGGCATTTTATAAATCAGATCTCTTGCAATGTAGGAGACATTTCCAGGACAAACTGCAGATGGCACCCGGGCCCTTATTGCAGCGTTCCACCCTAGCAGAATGGGTTGCTAAAATTTGCAGCAGCACTGTCCCTTTTAATTCAGTGTTTAACGAGGTCGCCCTGGAGCAAATCACCAGGTACTAATTAGGACCCAGGGCCAAGACTGTACATTTTTTTAGTGCGACAGAGTAGAGAGGAGAGGGCATGGAGAATTATTTCACATATTCAAAATGAACTGTTTTGCCAGAGTTTGTCGATATGCATTATAATGGTAAAAATACAGTGAAAACACACCTTTTCAAAGGATTACAGATGCACATCAATTGCACCATAGGCGTCTGTCATTGGAAGTTATCCTCTTAGGAAGGCTTTCTTGATACTTAAATCTGTCCCTAATGCCTGTGTCTTCCAGCTGATCGTTGCCAAGGGCTGTCTCCGTGCTCCTGTCAAGCATAGGAAAGATGGGGACCTAGCCCTGCTGTCTAGAGGGTGAGGTTTCTTGGAATCTTAACTGAAGGTGGAGATTTGGTGGGAGAAGCGTTACCTCCAGAAGCCATATGGCGGGTGGGGGTGGGGGTGCTCCTCAGAGGGTTCTTCCTTAGCCTTTGCTGCGGCAGCAAGATGCTGAGTGAGAGGCACCCTTCCCGCTGCCCTCATTGGGAACTAGAACCCCAAAGGAAGAAATAGAGATCCAGTGCGGCGGACTCGGAAGATAGCTGCCGATCACAGCGGGGGAGGATTCCTATCCAGGTGAAGCAGCTTGACTCCCTCCACCACCACTGCAGGCACCCAGGACCCGGCACCCTTTCCAGGAAGGAGGGGAGGGGAAGCGGGGAGCCTGCGCCAGCGGCCTGGAGGGGTGCGCTGGGCTTTTCGTTCCCCTTGGAGCGGAGAGGGCAGCTTGCCAGAGCCCTGCCCCCAAGCCAGACCAAGGGCGCTTTTCAGACTTGGCGGATGTGTCTGGAAGTGCAGCATAGCATCCTGTGCCCCAGTTGGCATTGGGCTCATGCTCCCTGCACCTATCTGATCCGGGCTCTGCAGAGTTGGGGGAAGAGGCAGAGTGGGATTTGGGGCAGGGGCCACAGGACACCAGCTGCACCCACAGTGTTTAGAGGCCTGGCGTTGTGCACGTTGTCTCAGGGCCCGAGGAAAGGAGCCTGGGCCAGGGAGGAGCTGTGAGGCAGGTACCTGCTGCACAAGAGCTGAAGCTGTAATGGAAAGAGGACAAAGCGCAGGGGGCTGTCCGGGGGCGAGCACCTGACACAACTCATCCACGGTACCGTGAGAGCCAACCCGGGGACCTCGGAAGGCTCAAAGCAGACATGGGGACAGCCTTTGCAGTCACAGCTCATCAGAAGGCTGTTGTCCCTGCTTCACCCCACCTGGTTCCCACCCTTTTGGACCAGGACCAAAAGACCAGGAAGGAGGAAGGAAGACCCTGCCTGCTTCATGTCCCGGCTGCCCCTAAGTTGCTTGTCTATCTGTCTGTCTGTCTGTGTGCTATGGACACTTTGGTGGTCCACCGAAGCCTATGGAACTCTTCTCAAGAAAAAAAAAAGAAAAGTTGATTTAAAAATGCATACAACAAAATGCATACAGAGTACTATAATGAATGTACTTGTTAAAATACTAAAACTTTTTGATGTAGTCTATCTTTATTAATTAAAGAAATGATCTAGATCATTTTAATGGTACATTGTGTTCAGCGGCAATGTATAGGCTTTGAAACTAAATGTCCTGGTTTTAAATTTGGAATAAACTTGGAGTATCATTTACTCACTTTAGCCTCAGTTTCCTCATCTGTAGAACTTTGTAGGATTGTGGGTAAGTTGGTTGATCCTTATGAATTACTTAGAATGTGACACGTGTTAGATGCCTGGACATGTAAGTGAGTCTGACCCAGCGGACTCCTGGGTTTTTCCTCCATGTCCTCCTCTGGCCACACACTAGTTTCACTTGCCACACATCTGTAGGTTTAAGGAAGAATAAAAGGACCCCTATAACTTCCCAGCACGTTTGATGATCCATTTATCCTCATTCAGCCATTGCCGGCAGACTGGTTATAAATAGAAGGCTGTATTGCATCCATGTCTTCTTGTCGAGGTGTGATCCCTAATAGCTCAAATGACGGTGTCCCAGGAAAGCCAACCTTCATCACCACAAAATTACTTCCTAAATAGGCCAGAGGACACTATTAGTGCTCTAATAAGTTCTGTAGATTAAATCACGTCTTATCAGGTCGTATCTGGGAGCTGTGGGTGAAAATTCAAAGATAATCAACACAGCAACCACCCATTTCAAATCCTGAATGTCCTGCTTTATAATTTCAGATTTATGAGAAAAGGACAATAAACCTTCCTGGCCTTTCAATTCTCCCAAGTGTCTTAGATGAATAATATGAAGTATGGTCTCTCTTAAAATTCAAAGGCTCCTCCTTTGCTGGTCTGTTCACGCTCTCGAAGGTGCTTGTGCGGAAGCATGGTCATTGCGAATGCCAGACACAGAACTCTTACTTTATATCTGTCTTGCTTTATTTTACTTCAGTTATTTTAATGGTAGAGCCTCTCTTTTTATTTTTGTGGTTCCCCCTGCCCTTTCCAAATGAGACAGTTCTATTTAACTGAACACGATTGTATAGGAAAAGGAGTTCCTTGTTTTTAACAAATTGAAAATTAGGCAATTTCAAGTAATCTGTTTTTCAACCATATTGACACTCATTTTCAAAGTAAGACTCATTTTTATAGCTCCCCCAAACTACAGCTTCACTCTGTCCCAGAGTGTCCCTGCACTTTGGACCATCAAGGGAAAAATCAAGCTCTGAATTCTATTTTTGGTGTTTTGCTCTTCCTTTCAGACTTTGTATCAGTCCTTTGACCTTTATGTTGTCACCAAAGAAAGCATGAGAACGGAGATCTATATCAGTCAGCTTTGGCTGAATAAAAAGACTTAGGGCCATTTAGTTGCTAACGGGTCTGTGGGTAGGCAACTTGGCTGGGATCCTTCGGATGGCTCTGTGTTTTTGGTGAGGCTCAATCACGCATCTGCGGTCAGCTGGTGACCAGTGGTGTTGGCCGGGGATGGAGGCATGTGTCACTCATCATCCTGAAGGCCAGCCTTGGCTCCTTCACTCCAGGTCATCAGAGTTCCCAAGAGCAGCAAGAGAAGGAAGCACTAATACACACCCACTTTGCAAGCCTCTGCTAAAGTCATATACACTGATTGTTACAGACTAAATGTTGTGTGTCCCCCCAAAATCCGTATATGGAAGCCCTAATCCCCAATGTGATGTTATTAGGAGGTAACACCTGAGAGAGCTGATTAGGTCATGAGGGTGAAGCGCTTATGAAAGTTTCCAGAGAGCTCCCTCGCCCTTTCCACCGTGTGAGAACACATCAAGAAGACGGCTGTCTATGAACGAGGGCGTGGACTCTTACCAGACATGGAACGGGCCGGCTCCTTGATTTTGGACTTCCAGCCTCCAGAACTGTGAGAAATAATTCTGTTGTTTATAAGCCAGTATATGGTATTTTGTATTATTAATAGCAGCCTAAACAGACTAAGACATTGATGTTCTGTTGGCCAAAGGAAATTGTACTGTCAACCCCAGACCCCGGGCCTGGAACAATACTCCATCTCCTAATGGGAGGTAAGCTACAAAGTCACATGGCAAAGGGGCATGAATATGACTATAGAAAGAATGTGTGGTTCTTTTCATCTGGTATAATATCCTTACGTACATAATATTGTGTTAAAAATTGATCATACAATCCTAACAGAGAAATAGGATTAGATAATCTGAATATTTTTACAGTATTATTGACATTTTAAATGCTTGTTTAAATTTCTAAACATAAAAGTGAAGTTCTTGTGATTCCCAAGAGTTTTTCCCAATATATAAAGTTCTTTTTCTTGGCTAGTTTCCTGTCCATCTCCCTTCTCCTTCATTGATAGCTTATTGAATCTCTTGGACACTCAAAGAAGAGACAAGTAGTCTCGGGAATGCTGAAAAAGCAACCGTCTCATCTATTCGGGCACATGTCAAAAGATCAATTCAATGTGGTATTGCCGGATTTTTCATCATAGGCAAGGGGATGCGTGTGTCCCATGCCCATAGTATTTGCCTAGAGAGCAATCCTATGCATGAGCTTCAAAACAAGGCAGGGAAGAGATCGCTAACAGGGGTCTTCAGCTCCCAGGTCCTCCCTTCCTCTTCTCAGTACACTCACCTTTCTGGGGCTCCATGATTCAGACTCATTATGCTCTAGCGTTTCTAAGTGGTCAATGTAAGGAGTTGTCACCAGCAACCAGCACTTTTATTATCACTAGTGTAAAATTGGCTGTCCCTTCCCTTTGGGGCGGGCTCTTGCCCCAGTGTCACCTACTGTCTGGCTCAGAGCACACTGTGTGGTTTGCTGAACCTCCGGTTTGTCCAGGATGTTCTCTCAGAGGGGTGTGAAGTCTGTATCCTCCAGAAAGCCTCTGTGTATCTTCCAACCGCTTCTTTAACTCATCAAAACGAGTCTGTATACTTGTTTCCTTTTTTTCTGGTTGGAGAAATAATATTTTGCAAGCCAAACTGATTGAGGAAAGGGGTGAAATCCACTGTGAATGAATCTTAGGCTTGAAAAAGGCAGGTCAGCAATGATAATGAGGTCACAACAACACTGGGACAGAGGAGATAGCTTGTAGGTAATTGGCACATTTGTGGGTCTAAGTAGGGAGTTCTTCCATTCTCCACTCCTCTCTGCCTTCTGTTTGTATGGTTAGCAGCCTATCTGCTATTGAGAGGTATAGTGTATCCTTACTCTGGACTATAGCTCTCTGGTCTCTGTCCGTTGAGGGCTGAAAGGGTCGCTCCTTCACTTGCTCCTTTTGAAGTTTTATTTTATTGTTTTTGAGAGAAGGAAAGAGAGAGGGAGAGAGAGAGAGAGAGAAAGAGAGAAAAGGGGTGGCGGGAAGGGGGGTGGGGACAGAGTTGTACATCATTAGTTGTGACATGGTTTCATTCCACACAGATGGATGTGGGGCCGCATGGGGCGAGAACTGAACTGCGGTCCTCCCGCAGGGGAGGTGAGAACTTCCACCGCCATCCTGGCAGTTACCCATTGAGCTGCAGTTCAGCACAGTCTGCAGTTCAGTCTTTTTTAAAAACTAAAAAGAAAATAAATAAATAAATAACTATTGCTAAGAAGTCTCATAATGTTTTGAGGAAGGTGATGAATTTGTGTTGGGTCACATTCAAAGCCGTGCTGGGCTGCATGCAGCCCACGCTGGCTTTAGCAGATGCATTCTCCTGTGGTTTCCTGCAGTCCTGTGGTTTACGGAGTAATATTCAGGGCGATGAACTGTAGGCTTTCCCTGAGGTGCTCAAAATTCCAAAAGTGAATGAAAAATCTCCGCTGTCATTCTCTAGTACACCCCATTTACTTAGTTGTTGCCTCATTCTGCGACAACTGGAGGAGGGTTTTAGAAAGGCAGCCCCTGTGGAATTCCCTTATTTGCTCCCATAGGCCCTGTCCAGACCTCCCACTCGGCTCCGTGTGGCTACCTCAAAGCACTCCCTCCTGTCTTGTCTTCTGTGTGGTCCAGCCAACGGGAGGCAAGATAGGAGACGGAGCGCAGGAGGAGAAAGGGGCACTGTGTATTCCAGGCCCCGCCACGGAGCTGTGGGCCCCGCATCTCTCTTCTGAAGACCACCGCTCTTACCACAACCCTCTCATACCAGAGGACTGCAGACCCCGCTCCTTTTACTGTCTTTCCAGTCCTGACACAGGTGAGCCCTGCTGTTGCTTTGAATGTTACTTATCCCCCACACCACGCCCCCATCTTGGTGCCCAAGTAAAATGATTCCATTGTAGCAAGGGGATTTTAGAGCTCTCTATTTGAGGCAACTTTCTCAAAGGATTTCTTTTCTTTCTTTCTTCTTTTTTTTTTAAAGATTTATTTTATTGTTCTGAGAGAAGATGAGAGAGAGAAGGAAGGGGCTGGGTCCAGAGCAGTCTCCATAGTTGTACATCATTCATTGTGACATAGTTTTATTCCACACAGGTGAATGTGGGGCCCCATGTGGCAGGAACCAAACTGGGGGCCTCCCACATGGAAGGCAAGAACCTTCACCACTAGACTCAGCGGTTACTAGTTGCAGCACAGTTCAGCATATGCGTTTGCATGGGCTGGGACCAGGGTCGAGGCCAGAGATTCGGTTCCTAGATCTCACAGCTGCAAGGCAAGCGCTCAACCTGTTGAGTTACACCTACATCCCTCAAAGGATTTCTTACTTCAGCTCTTATTACAGGATGAATTATTGTTAGGATGGACTCCATGCTGCTTTCAAATGTTGGCAAGCTTATTTTTAACTGGATAGGAAAGAATCTAACATGTGCATTTATTTGTAGGCTGTTTCTTATTGGAGGAGTGCTATTGTTAGAAAATCACATTAGATTTGGAGATGAGTTTGAATGGAAATGCCACACAAGTCTAAGTTATAATTATACTACTCTCTGCTACAGATTTCCTAAACAATATTTCTGCTTATCAGAATCTGAAACCTTCTAAATAATGGTGCCATTTATTATTTACAATTTGACAGCCTAGTAACTGCCTTTCATGGAAAGGTCAAGAGGTTTTGATTTAACCTAAGGTTAGATTAAAGGTGGCATGTCCACAGAGATTAGATATATAGTGAAATATTTAAAACAAGTATAAAAGTTCTACGTTGTGACTATGTGATACCAGAGCCAGTCTTATTAGTCAAAGCTGAACATTTAGTTATTTCAGTGAGAAGGCAATAGTTCAATCAAGACCTTGCTTATATTTTTTTGTTGTTTCAGAAAAGGGGTCTATGATTTGGGGTAGTTTAATTCTGAAAGAGAGGACCAGTGCCTTGGGTAGACTGCTTCTATCTCTAGCTAGCGCTAGGAAAGGCTAGTGTTTAGAGGAGAACAAGGCGATTTCATTCTAGTTCAGTGAGAGTGAGTGAGGTCCAGGTAACCAGGGGGTTCTTCTCTTGGAAAATGACTGCCAGGAGGGTTATCTGGTTGGCTAGTTGATGATTGTTCATTCTCTGAAGGTCAGCCATCTGGAGGAGGTTCCTTGACCCTTCTTTGGTACGCTTTTCATTGAGAAGCATTTCACTGAATGAGGTCTGTTTCCACATCCTCTTCTTTAAAAGCTACCTGGATGAACAAAGCTATTGCTCTCACTCCCCAAACCACAACTGTAATCCTCTTTTGAAATAATATTTAAGGAATTGTTGACTGAAGATAGGTTCAATTTTTTCTTTGCTCAAATTTGGTCTTAGTAGTCTAGATTCCCTTCCCCCCACCCCCCACCCCCCATCTTGAGTGATAATTATGAATAATTCAACCTTCTGTTTTGGTACGGAGAGTCATTAGAGTCACAGTACACTTGATGACTGACATTCACTGAATGCTAAGTACATATGTGTTTTGTATGTACCATCTCATTTAAGTCTTATAATAAGTGGATGAGGTAGATGGTGGCCTCTGTGTGACTTTTATAGAGAGGCAAAGAGATTGTCTTGAGAGCATTCAACAAGCCACGGTGACAAGGATTTGACCATCCATCTCTTTGCATTAGGCCATGAGATTTTCGGGCTCAGGTGAATAATCCTCCCTAGTCCTTAGGCTTCCTGGAGAAACAGACAGTTTACAGTATTAGGACTACAACTTCCCTCTGTGCAAACAACCCAATTTTCCTTTAAAGTAAGGGGGTTGTCTCCACCAGAATGACCCCATGACCTCAGGCGCAGTTCAAAGTCAGATCATCTCCCACATTCAGGAGCTTCAACCCTCACCAGAACTGGTGGTCACTTCAGGGGACCCTCTACTTCTCCACTATTGTTTCAGCATCTCTGCTCCCCTCTATTTCTAAGACTCCAAAATAACCCCAAGTAGGGTGGTCTGCCTTGTTCCTATAATTGCAACCAGGAATTCATTTTTAAAAGTCCCCGCCAGAGGGGCACAGTTGCAGTAGAGCAGGTCATGCTTTGCATAGTTCCTTCTATACTGCACAGGGCACAGACCCTCCTAGGAGGGTTAGGTCAAGATTATGTTTTAAATGATTGCTCGTGTAACTCAGAAAGACAGACTCCAGGGGTTGAAGTCTGATGTGCCCTTCCACATTTTAATGGCTTCCAAGAATGAGCTGATAATTGTGTTTCTTTGAAAGATCCATGACAATATGCCGAAGTGTCCCAGCTATACAAAAGGGAGTCAATTTCTATTCTTGTCTGGCTTTGTTGACAGGCATTAAATGTTCAGAGCAAGCACAGGCTGAAGGGAGATGACCCATGTCCTGAAGGAAAAGTCAGTTTCCCTCTTTTTAAGAGACGTCAGTGAGCTATTCTGATGAAACAGAGGATGTGCCGCTCTTCCTTCAGGGACACTTGTTGGAAGCACTAGAACACATGAAAGGGGTCTTGAACCCAGGAGCTGGTGGCCTCTGGGAGGTTGGGCACATAATTCATTATCACCTGTTACAGAAATTCCTGTGTGATGTCAATCCTAAAAGGCTAGGCTGCTTTTTTATGGAGAATTTTTAAAAAGATATACTTTATTGTCTGAGAGATAAGGTGAACAAGAGACAGACAGACAGACAGAGAGAGAAGTTGGGGAGGGCCCAGAGCAGTCTCCATAGTTGTACATCATTAGTTTGTGATATGGTTTCATTCCACACAGGTGGATGTGGGTCTGTGAGGGGCGGGAACCAAACTGGGGCCTCCCTCATGGGAGGTGAGAACCTCTATCACCATCCTGGCAGGTACCAATTGTGTCTCAGATCAGCATATGGGGTTTGCACAGGCCATGGCTGAGATTTGATCCCTGACCTTGCAGTTGCAAGGAAAGCACTCATCTTGCTGAGCAATCCCAGCATCCCTTACATGGAGAATTTTAAAGGTTTCTCCACTTTAGTAAAGTCAGATGTGACCATTTCTGCCAACCTTATGTCCTATTGGTTTCAACAAATAGGCAGATGCTTTTGTAAGGAAAAGAAACAAAAAGCAGAAGAAAAAGAAAGAAAATACAGTTTTGTTATTTACTTTTTTTGGTGGTTTCTGTGCTTAGTTGTCAAAATTACTGGAGAGGAGCCAAAACAAGATTTTCTGGTGTGACTGTGGCTTCCTGCTGAGTTTGGGTGTTCCCGTTTGCATTTCCAATGGAGAAGAGATGTCTTTTTGTCCACAAGGAGTCAAGGGTGTCAGGCTTGGTATCAGTGTTCATGGCTCAGGTCCCAGCTAGTGCAGTAAGGACTTCATCAGTGGACTCTACACTTCTAATGGAGAGTCATGTGTAAGCTTGCCCTTGTAGAGAGCCTGAAACTTACCTAGTGGGTACCCAGTTTTGCATTTGGAGTGAATTTATCAGTCCTATATTTCAGAGTGGTATGAAGTCAGGTAATGGTGCCAACACAGATATCCCGAGGAACAAAACAACGGTTCTCTAAGTAGTTCGATAGGGCAGGAGCAAGGTGCTGGAGAAGCTGGTGGCCTCGGTGAGGAGTCTTTAGCAGGTTATAGGCGTCTAGGAGTCCATGCCTTTTAGTCTGACCAATCAGGCTGTTGGTTTATTTAGCAGCCCCTGTGTATTTAGTTGTCCTTGTGTTGTAAGGGTCTGTCTGGGGGGGTGGGGGGGGGTGGGAAGCCACTGCTTCCTAGTCCTCACTCCTTCCCTAGACTAAACTTGTCAGAACACCCTTATCTCAGTGGGTGGGCCACATTGGTGTCGGGAATTGGCTCAGGGTCATATTGAGGGCTCCAGGGGCATCGCATACTTCTGCTCAACCCTCTGGCTCTCCCCACCCTTGCCAGGAGAAGAGTGAGTCTCAGGTCAAGGAGGAAGACAGCAGGTGGGGCAGCCTGAGCCCAGCCACGCTGGCCCAGCCTGAGCAGAGCCACTCCAGGTCCCCGGGGGGCCTGTGAAGGCGAGAAATAAAGGTCATGCATATGGGCCTCGGAGATTTTTAGAATTCCCTTCATTATGCAGCACAAACTGACTAATCCAGGATCTTGGAGTTTATAGCGAGGTGTCCTGGGAGAGTCTGTTCTATGTAGTGGGTCGGCCGGGACAGCACAAAGAGACATCAGCACTCAGGCCCATCAGGACAGCAGGGCCTGGCTGCAGAGACGCTGATGCTGGCTAATCGTTTTCTTCGAGCCTGCTGGAAATAACCACATGCACATGCTGCATCTATCTGGAGGAGCTCCTTTCAGAAAGAACCACTGGGACAGAGTGTCATTTGGGTGGTATGTGCCCTATTAATATTAATCATCCAGGCGGCAACGCAGTAACCTCCCCACATCGCTGTCCTTTCAATTATCCCCATTGGATCCCCCTCTTTGAAGTGGGGTTTTAAAAGCAAATTGACAGCATCATTTGGCTGATTGGCCCAGCTATTGTAAGGAGGTTGAAGAAGATTAGCTCAGCTCCTTGACAAGATGGGTGGACGGCAGTGCGGCTTGGCACCCCGTCATTAATCCGTACTTAAAGCTGCTTCCAGAAGTGGGGGCGGCCTGGGAGCCGGCGGCAGCCACACAGCTCAAACGGCGAGGCCTTTTGTCAGACGTGCATTCTCCACAGCAATCAGCCTCTGCCTGCGCAACAAAAGACATTCTCCTGAATTATGGGAGGCAAAGTCCATTAAGTGCAAAACCATGGTGCCAGAAGGGCTCTCACAGTTTCCTAGGAGGCAGTGCCTGGAATTACCGATCTCAAGAACTTTCCTACATGAAAACTGGACGGCAAATCCTGAATTTCCCGGGAACTTCGTCTTGCTAGTTTTTGTTAAGCAGTTCCTTGCAGTTCCAAATGGGTCTCTGTTGTGTGTTTTTGTGGCGTGTCACCACCTGGAATGCCAATACATTGTGGTGGTCTCTTCTGGAGCAAAATAGATGCTTTCCAGAGGACATAGCTTTCTGTCCTTTTAAGGCCGATTCTCACATTGGAGCTCCTCCGTGGATGTGTCTGTAATACGTAAGCACCACACAAAGAAAACTTACAGATGAGTTGTGCCTCAAAATGGGTTTGAAAAGTCAGATTTTTGAAACTCATAAGGCAAAGCACTCTCTTATGCAGACAAAGTCACTTACTATATTATTACATAATGAACCGGTAAAGCGAGGCCCTGAATTAGGGTATCAGTAATACCACAGAACCTAACCATATCATTGATAAATCTTCCATCTACAGAAAACGAGTTGCCAGTTTCCCCTGGGGCTATGAGGAGAACATTCTCCCCCTTTCCTTCAGTTTCCACAGTGCTTCCTGGCTTCCCTCATGCACACAACCCTCCTAGGAAGCATGAGCTCAGCATCCGGCTGGAGCAATTGTAGGTGAGAACAGAGGTTCGACATCATTGCTTCCAATGGGCACAGGAAGTATGCCTCCCACTGCCCACCTTGGCAGGGGCTGCCCTAGAAGCAGGACTGGATATTTATGGGTTTTCCCAGAGACATCTTGCTGAGAGGGATTTAGTGAAGCTGAGAAGAGCGGTAGACCTTAAATCATCAACCTTTTGTCAGAGATTCCAAATAGCAGCTAATGTCAGCTGTGTTCCCCAGAGAGCAGTTCCCACCTCCCACCAGGCACTCGCCTGAGCTCCCAGAGGCCTCCCTGAGCCAAATGCTCCTCGGAAGCCTTCCAACTGTTTGCACTCCAGGTTTACAAACTCTTTCCTGGAAGAGCTTTGGCAGTTTTTACTTAAGCATCCCTCCCCGCACCCACCCCCCCCAAGACCTAACCACATGCCCATGAGGCTGGGCCAGGGTGGGTACCCCAGGCCACCTCTCTGCAGAGTCTTTGTGACCAGGCCAGTTTGCCTCTGGCTTTCAATTTTATTCACAAATGTGGTCTCCCAGGAGTCATGGCATTCCCACTGAAGTGCACCCTGCTGGTCCACAGCAAGTCTAACCCAGCAAGCCTGGACATGTCTGAGCCCACGAGACTTAGAAAGTTCTTGGGGATCGCTGCTTTGTATTGGTAATTGGATATGGGCTTACAGTTCAGGCACTCTTCAAATTTTGTGGGGAAAATTTAAATCCTTATCCTGCCGGTTGTTTGAAGGAAGTCTTCTTATTAGACATTGCACCCAATTTCTATGTTCTTTAAAGTTAGCATTATAGATTAGTAATACAAGAGAACTTAATGACTCGGTCTCATGGATTTGTATCTAATACAGCTGACACAGAACTTTCAACCCCTCCTCCCCCAATTATGTTCTATTATGGGTTGAATTGTGTTTCCCAAAAAGATATGTTCACATCCTAAATCTGATTACCTGTGAATGTGACCTTGTTTGGAAATAAAGCTATTGCAGATGTAAGTAGATAAAATGAGGTCATGCTGCAGTCAGGTGGGCCCTCATCCAATGTAACTGATGTCCTTATAAGAAAGAATCACTAGGTGAAGACAGAAACACACAGGGAGAACGCCACCTGACGGTGGAGGCAGGGATTCGAGGAAGCCCAAGGAGTGTCACAACCATCAGACATCGGAAGAGGCCAGGGAGGATGCTCCCTGGAGTCTCAGAGGTGGGAGGCCCTGCCAACACCTTGCTTTCTGACTTCTGGCCTTCAAAACCATGAGAGAATACATTTCTGTTGTATTAGGGTCCTCAGCTTGTGTTACTTTATTACGGCAGCCCCACAAGACTAACGTACAGTTTGTTGAACACACTCACTTTGCCTGTCCGACTCCGTTATCCACAGTGACAGGTGAGAACACTGACCTCAGAGAGGTTGAGAACCTATGCAATGTCACACAGCAAAGCTGTTACTTGGGTTGTTTGTTATAGTTCTGTCCTCTTTGCTTGGTTTTGCTTCCCGATTGCCAAAAAATATCATGCCTCTAATTTGTGAAGTATGGGATGAAAATAATCTCAAAATAATCAAACAAATTTCTTGAGGCATAATTTAGAGACATTAAGTGTTATAGGGAGTTTTGACAAGTGCATTCACTAATATAACCTAAATCATATCAAAATACTGAACTTGCCATTTTTCAGAGGTGCCCTTGTTCCTTTTCAGTCAATTCCACCCCCAACCCCCAATAACTGTTGGCTTGATTTCTATTCCAATTCCCCCTTTTCAGGCAACCGTTGATCTGATTCCATCATTACAAATCCATTTTGCCTGTTCTTAACCTTCATAGAGGAGGTATTCTCATTATCTGGCTTTTGTTCTGAGTGTGTGTCAGATCCAACCATGTCTTTAGGTATATGAGTAGTTTGCTCCTTTTTTGTTGCTGGTGGTATTTCATTGTGGATACAATTTGTTTATCCATTCTTCTGGTGGTGGACATTTGGGTGGCTTTCATGTGGGCCCCCTTATGTTAAAGCTGCTATCACTATTCATGAGGCATTGTGAATATTGTTTTCTTTCTCCAGGGCAAATACTTAGGAGTAAAATAGCTGGCTTATACAGTAAAAGTATTTTTAACTTTATAAGCAACAGAGAAACAATGTATACAAAATTCTGTGAAACCTTATGAAGGCACATCTTGTTGCATCTCTGAGACAATCCCCTTTTTCTCCTCCGATGCAGACCCAGTATAATCATAGTGAGAAGAGTAAATGAGATGCAGTTATCTTGGCCTCTGGCTGACTTATGATCACACTTACAAACAGGTCCATATGTGCCCCAATTCTCATGGTCATGGTTTATGGCTGTCTCTAGGTTTGATTATCAGCCACTGCAGGGACAGAGCTAATAGAACAAATTTTATGTACAAACATTTTAAATATAGTCACCTCCTTTCTATATAATTCAAGTATCATAAGAGATACAGTTAAAAAACAATGTTGGTGTAGGGAATGTCTTGGAGTTTCAGTTCAGGAAGACTATTTTCAGAATAGATGGTTATCTCCACCTTTGATTCTACAAAAGGCTGTGGGGAATAACAAAGAGAGAAAGACCAGCTCCTGCATCCAAGGGTCTTTCCAGAGCTACTGGAGGGGCAGAGAGGAGAAATATGGAAGAGGGAAAAAGGGAGAAAAGAAAGGGTGGCAGGGGAGGCCACTGAAATGCATGAGGGAAAACCAGACAGACTCAAAGAGAGAAAGATAAAAAGAGAAGAGTCCAGAATAGATAGCTGACTGCAAAAGAATAGCATGAAAGACACGGTGAAATGCTCACCTAAGGGGCTCACAGAGGTTAGTTTTTTGCGGAAAGGCTTGAGAATAAAGTTTCTCAGGAGCCCAGTCTGGTGGCAATATCCCAGGGAGCTCTGCCCTTCCTGGAATGGGTTTCTGCTAATATTCACAAATTCAACCTCAAACATCACCTAGAACGTGTCAGGGAAACTGGGCTAACGCTGCTGACTGAGAAAGGGTCTCTAAAACCAGGCCTCTCCCGACACCAGCTTCTCTGGGGGTAACCCGTCAGCAAACCACAGTAAACTCCCATGATGAAGGTCTCACTGCAGCCTGGACAGGGATCCCTTGGGTCAGCCACATGCTCTAGGGGAGGTGCAGCAGCATCATGGCAGCCTGTAGATGACGTTGGCCTTGGAGTGGTGCTGACTGGGGTCTGAACACCTCTTCTGTATTAACTAACTGAGTGAACCTTTCTATGCCTGAGTAGATCCTCTACGAAATGGACACTATAGCATAATCGTGGAATATATGACATCACACCAACTGCTTAGCCTATTGCCCAGTATGTAACACGTGTTCTCTCGACACCACTGTCACTATCAGCATGTCCCTTTATTGTGTTATTATCATGAGAGGAGGAACAGGAACACACTAGCACTTAGCTATGAAGTGTCCTGTCTTTAGAGAGGTTGCATGGTACAGGGCAGCTCCACACCAGGTGTGAAACTTATCAGCTAAGAGCTAGAGGTGTTGTTTAACCTGTTATTAAAATAACAAAACAAAATTATTTAGTATAAAATTTTGAATAAGTAACATATTCACAGTTATAAATATATATATAAAAGAAACATTGAGAAATTTCTCTCTTACCCTAATTTGCCCACCTCTTCCTCATGTCCCCTACCCAGCATGCCAGAAAACCACTATCACTAATTACTACATGCTCCCAGTGTTTTTTAATACAAAAGAAAATAAAAAAAACATGTTTTTATTTTTACCTCTTATTTTTTAGACAAAAATTGTCATAATATACACACTTTGGCATGTTGCTTTTTAATGATGAATTTGATGTACTTTTGAGATATTTGAACATCACCACACAGAGACTTTTCTCTGTTCTTCTCTGCAGCTGCACTATTTCATTATATGGATGGTTTAAACAGTGGAGAAAAGGTTGATCCCAGGGTATGACCAACTGATTTTATTTTTCAAATCCTACTTTTGGGGAGCCCTTATTTTTCCTTGATGTTCAGGCAAGTAGAACCAAGGAGGCAGACAAGTGAAAAGCAATCAAAAGTGTTATAAAGTCTTGACACCCTCCCCTCTCCCTTTGTCATCAGGGGAGGACATGACAAAGACCCCTTTTCGTTCTTTCACATGCTCTCCACGTATTGCCCAACGCCTTCTGTGGCTGTTTTTATTTCTATTTTGTTTAAGACAAATTGCTTCATAAACTATGTTGGAGGTGGAGGCAGGCAACACCAGTGTGATTTTCTGGGATTCCTAAAATTCTCTAGCATTGAACTTAGGTGATGTCATCTCAACACCAGAAAGGATGAGTTCTCAGCTTTGCAGGAAGATAATTTTGCCCATAGGTGGGCTGTGAACATATTTTGAGAATCATTAATCTATGCATTAGGAAGGAATAATTGTTAATCATGCCATAGAGCTATAGAATTTAAGTGATAGATGAGACCTAAGAGTGCACCTGTCCCAAGAGCTCTGAGCTGTGTGCACCTCACAGGAACCTGCATTCTCAGCTGAACTGAAACATCAACTGGTGGCAGAAAAACACATGAAGTATGAAGTAGAAGTTTTTCATTAAAAAGTTTCACCATGTTTCCCCCTTAAATCTTTGGTGCCTACTACTTCTTTTCTACTAACATACCACAAAAGTGAAAAACTGAATAGAAAACAAATATTAATAGAAACACAAGTCTACTTACCACAAACATATGTGTGTTTATGCAACATATGGGTACATACTAGCAAATATATGCAGATAAATGTAAGCTAGTACAAATTATATGCCATACCATGAAAGGAAATCTTTTAATTCTTCATGGTATTCCATAAAGGATGAAATCTTCTGGAATTCCAGGTACTCTGCCTTTTGTAGAAATCAAACATTTTGATCAGCTCCAGTTGCTTTTCTTAGGTTGCATATGTAGGTTTTCTGATAAATGATGTGCAGGTCACATCTACTAAATGCTCAATATTATGGGCAACTTCCTTTGGTATAAGGCAGCCTGGTGTATTACTCAGCAAATCAAGTTTTTAGAATGTTTTTCTTCTGTTGATCAGCCTTGTTCTTCCAGTACTAGCTATGCCCTGCAGAACATGAGTCCCTTCCACTCCTCACTATTTTCTATGACATCCTTGAAGTATCTATAGACAGCTTGCATGTCTTACTTAAAAAAAAATATATTTATTGTATTGTTTTGAGAGAAGGTGAGAAGCAGGTGTGTGTGTGTGTGGGGGGGGGTGGTGGTGGTGGTAAGCAGAGTAGTCTCCACAGTTGTACATCATTAGTTGTGACTTAATTTCATTCCACATAGGTGGATGTGGGGCTGTGAGGATCAGGAACCAAACTGGGGGCCTCCTGCATGGGAGGTAAGAACCTTCTTCGCCATCCTGGCGGTTACTAGTTGTGCTATAGGTCAGCATACAGATTTACAGGGGCCAGGGCTGGGGCGGGGATTTGATCCCTGGACCTCATGGTTGCAAGGTAAGCACTCAACCTGATGCGTTATCCCAGCATCCTTGCATGTCTTCCTATTGACTGCTTTTCTTCAGGCCAAGTAGAGGCTGCCTTACTTAGAGTGAAGGAAAGAGAAGAGTCTAGTTATGACCTGAGCAAGTTGCTTACTCTGTTTGGACCTAAATTTATTTGTTAACAAAGGAATAGTGCTGCCCTGCCATCTCATAAAGTGAAGCCATTGAATAAGATAATAGGTTTAAAAATATGTTGTCCTTTTAAAAGAGAAATATAAGCCATTACCTGAGCTACCCCAGGTTCTTTAACCTTTCCTAATGGCACTCAGAACTAAACTTGTTGCTCTGGACGTGGTCCAGCCAGTTCTGAATAGAGTGAGACTATTAATACTATCTTCTACCACCTGGATATCAGTTAGGACATCCTATATCCATATTTTTCTTGAAAAATGACAAGAACTCTATGGAATTGGAATCACCTCTTTAAACAGCAGGCAGAATGTGTTGCTCTAAGAGGTGAACCTGTTAAAAACATCCATCCATTCACCCAACTGCTGAATGTTAAGTAGAAAACCAATGCTGGTGTATGGAAGACAAAATGGCTAGAAGACACAGTGTTGCGCTCAGTTATTTATGTAACAGTTGAGACAAAGCACATGAAACAACCCGACAGCAAGCAATAGAAGACACCACTCAAGGGAGGATCAGTCACCCAAGGGCCAATAGGGCTTTAGAGACCTGGGACCTGAGCATGGAGAGGAGAGGTCAGGAAAGGCTGCAGAGAGAAGGTGAGGCTGGCACAGGTCTGGGCTGGTGAACTGAGCTGCAAGACTAAGAGAAACGAGACTGGCACTCATGAGCATAACAGAAAAAACACCTTGAATCAGAACACATCAGGGCTAGCAGAGTTTAAGTAAGATCTTTACATAAGCACACAATTGCAGGAAGTTGAATGTTTGGAGGATATAGCTAACATTTAGGAAGGAAACCTGCCCTTTCCCCAGATAGCTCTTAGAGATGCTTTCAGAGGCCCACCTTTTCTTATTCTCTTCATAATTAGTTTACCCAACATAATTTGACCTCCCCTCATTGGATGGATGCTGGGGATTTGAGTATAAATATGGCACCACGTCTCCCTTTGAGGGGCCCCCAGTCCAGCTAGAAAAAACAGCATACACAATCTAATTTTATCTTCACATTCTCTGGGCCTCATTAGAGGTGTGTCTGGAGGGATTTGGGGGCGCTGAGAAGGGAACAGTTTTTTGCGCCAGACAAGGGCTCTGGGAAGGGCTCACACAGCAGGTGGCATTGACGTTGGCTAAGGATAAGTATAGTGTTCCACACAGTGAGGATGAAGGGCAGGGCAGACCACGAAAGCCACACAAGATGCCCATGGAGTTTCCAAGTGTACAGCACACTGGGGTAATGGCAGGCACTTCACTGTGGCTCTAGGGCAGTGTTCACAAAGATTGAGTCTGAGTTACACGGGATATTTTCCCCAAATATACCTGGGGAGGAGATATGGGTTTGGAAAAACTTCCTAGGTGCTTCTGATGTGAGCCTTTTGTTGAAAAGCAAGTAATGGGGCTCAGGATCTAAGCGGGGCAGAGATGGAATGGAAATATAGCCTGGCTCAGCCTCTGTGGTGGTTCTAAAATATACCCACAATTCTTTGCTATTCCTGCCTTCAAGAGGTGGAGCTTAATTTCCCTTCCCTTGAGTATGGGCCCAACCCAGTGGCTTGTTTCTAACCAAAAGTAACAGGCAGAAGTAATGGGGTGTGAGAAGGTTGTACAGTAGAGGTGAGGGTGTGTAAGAAGGTTGTACAGTAGAGGTGATGGTGTGTGAGAAGGTCATACAGTAGAGGTGATGGTGTGTGAGAAGGTTGTACAGTAGAGGTGATGGTGTGTGAGGTGGTTGTACAGTAGAGGTGATGGTGTGTGAGGTGGTCGTACAGTAGAGGTGATGGTGTGTGAGAAGGTCATACAGTAGAGGTGATGGTGTGTGAGATGGTCATCCAGTAGAGGTGATGGTGTGTGAGAAGGTTGTACAAAGGCCCTGTGGTTCCTCTTTGCTTTCTCTCTGGGATCACTCGCTTTGGAGGAAGTCAGATGCACAGTGTAGACATTCCAGCAATCCTACGGAGAGACCCATGTGATTAGAAAGGCAGGCCACTATTCAACAGCCGTGAAAATGATGTTGAAAATGAATCTTCCAGCTCCATTGAGCCATGAGCCAGAAATATCCTATATTAATCCTGCTACTTATTTTCTGTATTTTCTGATGTTTTGACATCTGGGGCCTTGCTGACACTGGAGAAACTTCCCCTCCCAGGGCAAGCCAATTCCCAGAGCTAGTAAACGTCTTAGTTCAGGCGACTGTAACAGAACACCCAGACTGGTGGCTTATAAACAACAGGAATTGATTTCTCAGAGGTTCTGGAGGCTGAGAAGTGCAAGATCAAGTTGTCAGCAGATTCGGCGTCTGGTGAAGGCCTGCCTTCTGCTGTTTCCCCATGTGGTCCTACATGGCACGGCACGGCACGGCATGGTTTGCCCCTTCCTCTTGAGAACTGTGAGTAACAAACTTTCCAATAGCAGTTGCCTCCAGATCTGTTGGCCTCCCTATACTGAATAAAGACAAAAACCTACATTCTAGAAGACACCCAACTAAACTTTTACTTGAATTCCTGTTTCATGGAAACTGTGAGATAATAAATGTTGTTTGAAGCAGTAAATTTAGTGATGATTTGTTATCAGCAATAGGTAGCTAATACAACTTGTGAAGACTTGCAGATTTAGAAATTAGGGAAATACCATAGTTTTAAGAAGAAGAGCAATGTGCTCAATTGTTTTTTAAAAAGGGCACCTCTGGTAACTGTTGCAGGTAGAAGAGAGAGACTAAAGTACTGGACCCTTGACTATTCTAGACAATGTGGCAAGTCTGACCCATTTATCTTGTTAACACTACATCCTAGACATTGTAGTCTTAGATTATACCTTTGAAAAGACAAAAAAAACCCCAAAACAAAACAACAACCCCCCAAAACAAACAAACAAACAAACAAACAAAGAAAAAAGAAGAACATACAGAGGATTTGACTAATTTCATTTGCTATTTTCCAAAGCATTCTATTTCATCAGTGCTTTTGTGGTAATGTTTAGTTTTCCTGGGAGGGCCATCCTAAGAAGGACCTAGTACTTATTATATTAACAAATGTCCCCTTTCTTACCCTATTTTCTCCACTCTTTGAAGAGTCCAGAACACCTTGTGGGCTATTTTTCCTCTGTGTAGGTTTTGCCTTGTTTATTTAGTTTGGTGACACTAGAAGACCTGACCCAAGGGCTAAGAGTTGGGGGGACATCCCATTTTTTAAATCATTAGAAATAAGGGAAACACAGCCTGGAGAAGAATGAGACTGGGGTTTATTGTGCTTGGACGGAGAAGGCTTGGGGTTGACTCACCAGCCTTCCTCATGCGTCCTGTGGGATTCGCCCCTCTGTGGAGGACAGGGCTGAGATCCGCCGTTTGTCTCCATAGAGGAAAGAACAGGAGGCACCTCATCCCCGCATGCAGGACTGAACTTAGAAACAGGAGTGGTTTTATGATTACCATGGAGCCACCTGTGCAAAGCAGAATTACTCAGCAATAACAGTCCTTCCACATATTCATGCCATGCTCTTAGGAAGGTATAACCAGTGTATATTTTTAATGATTTCTTAAAACCTGTATCATAGTGTGTGTGTACGTATGTGTGTGTGTATATATATATATATAAAACATGTGAACAGACTGTTGTTAAACAAAGAAATGTAATAAGCCATCAGCTGATGTTGTAAGCACTCTTTGAGGAGGCAAGGAGGACACTTGTAGAATTGATGAGATGTAAACATGACACCATACCATATTCTTGGAATTGAAGCCAGATAGAAATATGGGGATTAGTAATTCCAGAGGTTGGAAAACTTGTCTCTCAGACAGAGTCCCAAGACCCTGAGAAGACCCGGAACCAACAAGAAGGCACTTTGTGATTTCCTTATTCTTATGAAAGGCTCTAGGAATTTCTAAGGCATATTTGTAGAGCCTGGGGGTGTAACATGGCAACTTCAACCAAGACAACAAAAATGAGGTTTCATTTACATTTAGAGAATTTGCTTAATACTTGCCAACTAGTAACATTGCTGGAAGATTAACCTCTAGTACTGTGGATGTATGAAGCGACAGAGTGCAAGGGAGATGGGTCTTATTGCCACCTTAGCTTCTTGAGTGCACTACACCAGCAAGCCCCTCACTCAGCGGGGGTGGGGTTAGGTGTAGTGGTTTGGGGATGGATGGTACAGCAGGGGCATTTCTGGGTGGACTCAGGACAACCTCCTGCCACCCTTCAGTTTTCCCTAATGCGTCCTTCCTTTTCGGAATCCAAAGACAAAACATGCCGACCCACGGCCGCTGACCCTGGGCCAGGGCCTGAACACACAAGCGCACACAGAGGCACGTCCTCCTCCGGCCCCGCCCCGCCGCTAGGTGGCAGCACACTCCGCACAAAGCAGGGCCGAGTCCCAGCCAAAGCGATGCCCTTTCGGGGAGGATGGCTCTGCGGAGGTAAAGCCAGGTCACTGCCCCGCCTCCACCCCTCAGGGCCTGTCGCTGCTGCTAGGTCCTCCAGCCATGCTACTGCCCCTGCTCCCAGAGGACTGGATATGCACAAACACACGCACCCTCACACTCACATGTGGTGCACACACATACACGCACACACACATTTGTACAGAAACACACTGTTATGATCTGAATGCTTGTGAGCCCCCCAATTCACGAGTTGAAAATCTTCACCTACAATGTGATGGGATTAGGAGGTGGAGCCTTTGATGAGATGGGGTCATGAGGGTGGGACCCCCATGACAGGATTAGCATTCCTCTAAGAGACCCCACAGAGCTCTCTTCCTTCCTCCACTTTAGGACAGAGTGAAAATCTGCCACCAGAAGAGGCCTTCACCCACCCGGCCTGGCACCTCGATCCTGGACTTGCAGCCTCCAGAACTGTGAGCAATGCATTTCTGTGGTTTATAAGTCACCCAGTCTGTGGCTTTTTGTTACAGCAGCCTGAACCAATATATACTCACACACATGAATGCATACTCACAAACTCACAATGCACAAGCGTTCACACACATGTGCACAGGCACACACCCTCACATGTGTGTGGACCCATACGCACAGCACCTCCTGTGGGCCCCTTTGCTCTCCATATCTCTGAAGGTCAGTGAGAGGGCAGTTCGGGCTGCTCTGCCCTTGGGTTAGTCGTAACTGTTTGTAACATCTCGTTAATGACTCCTCAGCATATTAAATGACCGGAGAGTATATTTTGCTTCCCCAGATAATCCCCAGACCAGAGGGCTCCAGCTCGTCAGAGTGACACGGGGGTGCTGACGGGAGCTGCCGGCCCTGAGCCCACATGCCAGGTCTATATAAGGGGCTGTGTCCCTGAGGCACACTGTCCCCACCCCCACCCCCCAGCCATTGCAGGGGGGACACCTTCTTTGGTGACTCATCCTGTGCACACAGACAGTCACCAGGGATGCCAGAAATGCCAACAACTCAGTCATGGCATTTGGCACGACTCTTTGAACCTGCGAATGCCCAAAGCATGTGGCCATGGGTATACGTCACAGGAGCCTCCTGAGCCCTCCTCCTTGCGGGGCTGGTGGATGGCCGCGGGTCCTATGAGTAAGCAGTTCCTTAGTGCAAGGTCATGAGTGGACCCCGGAGCAAGGAGGTGTGTGCAGAACCCTCGTGACTCTCGTGACTCTGGGCACCGCTTGGGTGCATTGGAGAGTAAGGGGCTGGCACTGCGGTAAGGCCTCGAGTCCAGCACAGCAGTGCTACCTCTGCGTAAAGTGACGGAATGTCCCGGGCCTTATGGTCCTCATTTGGAAAATGAGGCTTCTAATACCTATGGTCTCAGCTTCAACAATATCACAATAAATGCTATAAATAAAAGAAATGCGGTTGTGACGGCTGCGTGCTGCCCCCTCCCTGCGGTCCTCAGGACAGTCCCGAGCTGGCTGGAGGCTCCCGTGGGATCAGTGTCAGGGCCTGTTCACCAGGTTTCCTGCTGTTCAGGCCTAACCAGTCCTGTTCTGGGGCCTGTTCAGCTCCAATTTCCCAGAGACATTTCTTCAGGAGGGCTGGGGGACCCTGCAGGGGAGCCACTGGGCCTCTTTCCTGGGAGCTAACTGCCTGGAGCTCTGGGAGCTGACCCCGGGGCTTGGCTCCAATTGCAATGCTCTGCCTCCGAGCACCAGGAATCCTACACTCCAGGAGTGTGGTCAGCAATCCAGCCTGGCCTCTCTGTGGCCTGTAGTGCAAGGACAGCCCTCAGAGTTCGTGTGGCTTCTTGGAGATGTCTTGTGGTGATCACTGATGGAACCTTCGCCACCATGTAACATCGAGCCCACCGGATCCCAGTTCCCTCCTAACATTAGGCGTCAGAAATGCAGCTCCTTCTGTCTTAGGTGAACACCCAGCTGTGCGTAGCCTTATGAACATCTATAAACAAAGACTGTTCTTTTTAGTCTTCAAACCTTCGCTTTTTTCCCTTGAGTGGCTTTCCCAGGCTTTCCACCTGGTATTTCCACACTTCCGTCTTCCCTGGGCATCTTCAATATAGCTGTCACTTCTGTGATGCGCTTGTAAAATGCTTGTTCCAGCTATTGTTGTAGTGGAGAGCGATCAACCCCCAAACTATGTAACAAGAGCAACAAGTCCACTGACCTACGTGAATATAAGGTGTCAGTAATTAATGCTGTTTCCTCTGGAAAAACTGGCCTTTTGTATGAAAAGAATGAAAGACACCAAGAATGCATTGAGACGTGTTTACCATAAAGCTATGGGTTTCAGGACCTGAAATTGGCAGTGAAATGGGGTTCTGAGGACAGACTGCTGAGTTTAGAATCTTGGCTCCATCATCATACAGCTTGTGGCAATAAGCAAATGAGTTAACCTATCCAGGCCTCAGTTTGATCATCTGTGAAATGGAAATACTAGTAGTTCTTGTCATATAAGTTGGTACCCTGAGGTAATCCATGTAAAATTTCTTACTATGTTACCTGGCACAGAGAAGCACTTAATAAATGTGAGCTACTTACTAATAATCACACTCATTAACCAAATAAAGGCAGCTCATGCGTCAAAATGATAGAAAATCTCAGAACTTGAGTTTCGAATGAACTCTTTCACTTTTTAGTTCTAGTTTCTGAGTTTCTCAGAAAAAGTGATCTAACTTCCAAAATCACTGTATCACTAAAATGAGATAACAGCGACACTCCCACACAAGGTGTCATGAGGGTTCAACGAGTGACGAGACCTGGAAATATTTTTCCAATGTTGGTTATAAGAAAAAAATATTCAAGGTCTGGTATATTCCTGAGAAATAGAGTATAAGACCATGTATGTTGAAGTCCTTCTAAATTTGTTAAGTTTTCCACCATGTAAGGCACCTCAACAATGACTAAATGGAGTGGCCACACTCAATAGTTTGGTGGTTACTTGAGTGAAGGGGAGGAGGGGGAAGGGAGAGTGTCAGAGGGAGGTGGGAGTGGGCACCAGATATATGGTGATGGAGGGAGAGCTGATTCTGGGTGGTGAGTACGTAACGCAATACATAGGTGATGAAATATTGATCTATACATCTGGAAACTATCTAATTGTTACCAATCAATGTCACCTCAATAAATTTAACAACAACAACAAAAAATTATACAAATGACTTCAAGATTAGGTCTTAAAAAGTAGCAAAGCCTGGCTGAGAACCTGGGACTTAGGACTTGAATTCTAGTGACTTGTTCTTCTCAATGAAGTGTCACAACGAGTAGTTGTGCCCCTTTCTTCATGGAGTTACTTTGGGTTGACACCCTCTGAACTTGCTTGGTGAATGTCAGGAGGCCAAATACCACAGCAGCTTTGTGTCCCAGGACACGGGCCTCCCATCCCACCCCCACCATGGCCCCTGTCCTGTAGTTTAAAACAGGACACCTAGGAAAAGCCAGCAAGCTAGGAAATAGTAGCAGCTAATCTCACAGTGATGGTACGCTTGTCAGGCCCCGAGACAGCTTTTCATACAAGAGGGCACTAGATGACGTTTTCCTGCCATATTGGGGGGAGAGACTTTTTTCTAAAATAACATGGGAACCGTGTGTCCGGGATGCAAGACTTTGATGTGGTGTGGCTGTTGTTCTATGTCTTGGGTACCGTTATTAAAGTGGGAGGAAAAATTCACAGAGGACGTGCTAAATACCACTGGAAGCCTATGGCATTGGATCTACCTCTGAGAAGGAACAGGTATAAGTAGGGTAGTTTGAAATGCAAGAGTTTGGGGGTACAGTGTGGGGCAGGGGCTGGCCAGCTCCTCTCCAGGGACCCGTTTTCCCACTTCCTCTGGCAGGGACTGGGCAGGGACTGGGCAGGGAAGCCTGACGTGCAGGCTCTGAAATGTGTGATTCCTACACAGGAAAGGAGGACACCAATTCTGGCCCCCAGAGTTCAGATGTTATGTCCCCTCTCCTGAAAGAAAGAGGATGGTTTAATTTGGGGCTCACAAAGTGTGGTCCCTGGGCCAGCAGCAACAGTGTCACCTACAACCACGTTCTAGATGGAGATTCTAGGGCCCCAGGCCAGGACTTTCAGATCAACACCTCTGAGCCAGGAGCCATCCAACCATGTCTAGCCCTCCAGGAAGTTGGGATGCACCCTCACATGTGACGGCCCTGGTTTATTTAAACATCAGTCTGAAGACATAAATATTTCTTCAAAACTATAAAGGGTTAAAAATAAACTTGTCTTTTATTCAGATATTCTGTTTCTAGGAATTTATTTTTATTTTTAGGAATTTATTCTATGGACGTAGTCATATAAGTTCTCAAAGATATGGGCATGAGTTCTATAAACAATGAAAGATTGTAAAGGTTTGTCCAACATAGCAATGTGAAATCAGTGATGGCACATACATATGATAAAGCCTTAAGCTTTCCAGTAATGAGGTAGCTTTATATACACTGGTTTTTAAAGTCGTTTAAGATCTGTTGTTAAGGGATGTTGGGATAACTCAGCAGATTAAATGCTTGCCTTGCGATCATGAGGTCTGGGGACCAAATCCCTGCCCCAGCCCGTGCAAACCCACACACTGAACTGCGGCGTATCTGGTAACTGCTGGGATGGCTCAGTGGCAAATGTTCTCACTTCTCTTTCAGGAAGGGTCCCAGTTTCGTTTCTGCTTCACACGGCCCCTCATCCACTTGTATGGAATGAAACCATGTCACAACTAATGATGTACACCTATGGCGACTACTCTGGGCACTCCTCTTTTCTTTCTCTCTTTCTCTTTCTGTCCCTCCCCCTCCTTCTTTCAAACAACAAAATAAATCTTTAAAACAAAAAGATCTGTTGTTAAAGGAAAAAAACCAAGTTGCACAACTACCCATGTAATCCCATTGGTGTTTATAAAAGGAGATAATGTAAGTACACATATAAAGACATTAGTTTGTGTATAGAAAATATACATGAGCATGAGTTAATTGAATAATTTGAAAACTACCCAGTGAAAATAAATGATGGCCAAAAAATTATGCAGAGAGAGCCCACATATCTCTGTGTATTGCTCTTTCTCTTACTGCCCCCATACTCACAAGAACCATCACTATTATTCCCATCAGACTAACACATCAGCTCATTTTTTCACGTCTGTCTTCCATGGAAACAGTAATATAAGGTTTCAGGATGCTTGAAGATATTAAACAGCCTCATACCATTTTTCCCAGACTAAATAGTTTAATCTTGCTGTCTAATTTCTCCTCAGAAAACCTTAGTCATTTCTGAGGTTCTTCTGTGGAACTCTCTATAGTTGAGCCAATTTGGAGACATCAGGCTTAGGCATAATTAATTTTCCAGATAGGTTAATTCTATTAGGGTAGTTATGAATCAATGGTTAATCATGATTGCAATGCTCTTTGTAATCATTGGCTGAGGGTAATATCTGATTGATAGATAAGAGAGAAGTAAATTTTACAATGTGGTATGAATAAAGGAATGTGAGAAATTGAGAGGGAGGGAGGGAGGGAGTCAGAGAGAGAGAGAGAGAGAGAGAGAGAGAGAGAGAGAGAGAGAGAGAGAGAATATACAAGGTTTTTAATGATCAGTCCTTGACTCTGAAACTTGTTGAAACCACTCTGTCACAAAGCAGCTTTGCAGGGTGATGGCCCAGGCTTCCTCACACAGGGGCCTGGAGGTCACAGCCCCCTGTGATGGGGACACCCGTGTACATAAGATACTAAGAACGTCTGTTAACTTCTGATTGGTAAGACTGTAAAACACACACAAGTACAGTTGCCGCCACCAAGGAGTCCTGATTAGCCAGCTTTCCATATCCCACCAGAAGACTTGGAGAAAAAGACAACTATCAAAACCGCAACCAAACCACTTCTGTCTGCTCTGGCTGAGAAATGACAAGCCAAGGGGGCAAGGACTTCAGCCTGTGTGCACTGCTGTGTCCTGTGAGCGGGTACGAGAGAGGAAAGGATGCTGGGAGATGAACTTGTGTGACTGAAGGTATTCCAAATCTGTTAATGGGAGTTTTGTTTTGTTTTACCATTCTCTCTTAAGTTCTCCCACTATGAAAAGCATTTTTACTCATTTTATGTTGGCAAAAAAAGAAAAAGAAAAAGAAAAAGAAATGTGGAGACAGGAGTTAGTTTCCCCGGAAACATCTAAACCAAGGACAGTGTTCCTTTGGATTGCAACTGTGCAGCAGGGAGCTTGGCAGCTGTTCCAGCTTAATAGTTTCTGAACGGGTTTGCTAACTTGAAACTCGGCAAAGTAAGAATGAAAAACCTGGGAAGGACCAGAGTGCCCGGCGGTGAAATGAGTGATGGCGCCATGGTGGCTGGTACACTGCCTCGCGCGCGTGTGGAGAGTGTGCAATGCAGGGGCAAGCCCCACTGCCCTGGGGGTTGGCAACGTTTCCAGCCTCGCGTGGTCGAGGCAGGGCTCTCCCGCTGGGGCTGGCTCTTTCCTCCTCTGCATCATCCTTTCTTGGTTTCTGTACTTAGTCTCTACATGAATTAGTGGTTGCTGCAAAACAAATTACCCCTAACTTAACAGCTCACACAATTATCTCCCATTTCCTGTGGGTTGGAATTTGGGAGTGGCTTAACTGGGTAGGTCTGGCTCAGGGCTTCTCATGAGGTTGCAAGCAACGCCCAGGTCATCTGAAGGCTTGCTGGCTGTTGGAAGGAGGCCTCAGTTCCTGGTCTTTCTAGAAGGCTACTTGAGTGTCCTCAAACACGACTTGCCCCAGGGTGAGCGATCCAAACAAGAGGGGAAGGAAGAAAGCACGGCTGTTTATGTCTGAATCTCAAAAGTCACACGTGGTCACTTCTGTCACATCCTATCTGTTAGAAGTGTCTTTCCCTGCAGTCCACACTGGAAGAGAGGGAATCGGATGATCCTTTTGAAGGGAGGGGCACTGAAGAACCTGTGCGCATAGTTTGCAATCACTGCAGCCTCCTTGGGATGTCACATTCACTTCTTCACTTGCTTGTTTGTGTATCCATCTGTCCATCTGTTCATTTATCCAATGCAGTTTTCCTGAGAGTCCACTAGATATGAGCACCATGCCAGGTGCTAGGTAAATGGGAGGGGAGGCAGACATGGCAGTCTTTCCTCTCTTCTCCACCCACCCCTAAAGTGTCGTCTAGTGGTTAGACAGATATCACCAAGAACAGCAGGAGTAAAAATATATTTTAATGCCTGCAGAACTGTTTCTTACAGAGACAGTGATCTTTGTTTAGTTTAGGAGCCAAATAGTCTGTTTAAACTGAAAGCGAGCCCCTGAGGGCCGTCCAAGAGCAAGCACTACGGGAAGACCAGAGGACAGCGGGCGGTTAACTGCTCTGTGTAAGTTAGTCAGTGGGGACGCGCGGCCAGACTCTGCCGAGGAAGGACACCAAGGTGATGAGCCAAAGGGCATTTCAGAACAGGGGATGCTAAAGCCCAGCTGAAGTGATTCGTATTGCTGTGTTGTAACCTCTTCCCTTCTCCTCCAGCCTTCCAACTCTTCACACCAGTGCCCGTGTGAGAGGTTGTTTGAACTGTGTATCACATTCCAGTCCAGCACGGTGACCACGAGTTTTGGTGATCTTGCCTGCTCTGACATAGTATATACATAGGATAAAAATACCGAGAAGTTAGAGAACTGAGCTTGTTAGGATTGTGTGAAGCAGTTGGGAGACATACAGTGCCCCAGGGGGTTGAGACATTGTTGGGGAGGTGGGGAATGGGTCTGGTCACGGACCCGAGGAAAAAAGTGGCTCTAGATGTGTTACTTATTAGGAAGAAGAGCATTCACGAGTGGGGCATGCAGAGAAAGCTGAAGAGCTGTGTATAATGAAGATCATGACCTAGCAGAATAGGAGGTTATGATCAGAGAGGCGAGTTTAACCTACGACATCAGAGGTCCAACATCCTGGGTGATTGTAGAGTCTTAAATGTGGCCGTGACGTAAGAAAGCAGAGTGGAGTGGAGTGAGCTGATCAGAGATGAGGCAGTCCAGTGGCTGAAGCATCAGATGGCGTGTTAGTGAGGGAGCTGGAGTCACCCACAAGTGCAGCAGTTCCTGAGATGGAGACCACATCCAGTCCAGCTGCATGAAGGTCACCTGGTCAGTGTTCCAATGAACAAGGGTAGTAGATAAACAGTAGTGGTGGGGGTGGTGGGATCAGAAAGGCACGGATTTCAAGGCACATGGACTTTTCCCAGAGACTGGAGGGGCTACGTTAAAACAGCCACCAGGAAGAGCAAGTGTGAAGATGTTGTCTCTGCATCCAGCCTGAAATGCGATGGGAAAGGGGCAGCGTTCTCTTGTCACAGCTCTGACATAGCGGTTCTTCAGGGGCAGAAGGAGCCATAGGGAATTTCGGTTAAAATTAAAGGGGATGGGGAAAGCTGGGATGGCTCAGCGGGTTAAGCTCGCTTTGAAGCCCCGAGGACCGAGGGTCCAATCCCGGCTCCAGCCCTTGCGGACCCACATGCTGAACTGGGGTGTGCCCCCAGTTCAGTTCTTTCCGGGACCTATGTGGGAGGCTCCCGGCCCAGTTCCTGCCCTGAGCAGCCCTGTGCCCACCTGTGGAGTGAAACTATATGGAAAACTGATGTCAGCTATGGAGACTGCTCTGGGCCCTCCCCCTCCTCTCTGTCTCTCTCAGTCAAAAATCAATAAAATAAATCTTTTTTTTAAAATTTCTTTTTAATTAAATAAAATAAATAAATAAATAAATAAATTAATTTTTTGAACTGAACTGGGGGCCTCACCGCATTCGGAAAGCACACCCCAGTTCAGCATGTGGGTCCGCCTGGACCGGAGTCTGGATTCGATCCTCGGTCCTTGGGGCCTCAAAGTGAGCGCTTAACCTGCTGAGCCATCCCGGCTTTCCCTAAAATAAATCTTAAAAAAAAAAAAAAATTAAAGGGGAGATTGTGTTTCATAGAAAGTTACCAAAGCATGCCAGGGAAGGGTTTGGGGGTACCAGAGGGAGTACTTTTATAGAACAGCATTCTCTTCTTTTTTAAAAATGCTTCATTCATTTATTTTGACATTTGATAGTATTTTATATCAATTTTAGGTGTACACCACAGTAATTAGACATTTATATAATTTAAGAAGTGATCCCCCTGACTAATCTAGTACCCACGTGGAGCTATGCATGGTTATTACCATATTACTGACTATGTTCCCTATGCTTAACTTAACATCCCTATGGCTGTTTTGTAACTACCATTTTCTACTTCTTAATGCCTTCGCCTTTTCCACCTTACCCCCAGCTCCCCTCCCATCTATCACCCCAATGAATCTAGTACCTACCTGACACCATACATAATTATTACAGTATTATTTAAAATATTTTTTTAGAAAGATTTATTTTACTGTTTGACAGAGAGAGAGAAGCAGAGAGAGACAGAGAAAGGGGAGGGCCCAGAGCAGTCTCCACAGCTGACCATCATTAGTTTCCACATAGTTTCATTCCACAGGTGGATGTGGGGGCCTGCAGGGTGGGGACCAAATGGGAGACCTCCCGCATGGGAAGCACACACCAGTACAGCATATGGGCCCACTGAGCCATCCTGGCGTCTCGATTACAGTATTATTGACAATCTGCCTTCTGCTATAGCTTTCAGCTCCATGACTACCTCATAACAACCAGTTCGTACTTCATAATCCCTTCTCCCTTTTCACTCCCAATGCCCTTCATATCTGGCAACCGTCAAAATGGTCTATGAATCTATGAGTTTGTTTCTGTTTTTTGTTTGTTTGTTTGTTTGTTTTGTTCTTCAGATTCCACATATAAGTGAAGTCACATTGCATCTCTCCTCTGTGTGACACTCCACTCAGCACAATACCCTCCAGGTCCATCCAGGCTGCTACAGGTGGTGAGAACCCATTCCCTTCCATTGCCAAGCAATATTCGTTGCATGTATCACTTATTCTTTATTCACTCATCCATTGACTGACACCCAGGCTGCCTCCACATCTTGGCCATTGTAAACAATGCCACAATGAACGTTCAACTCCTTGAAGTATGTTTTGGGTTTCTTTCTTTCTTTTTTTTTTTAATTAGTATTATTGTTTTTGACAGAGAGACAGAGACAGAGAGGGACAGAGAGAAGGGGGAGCACCCAGAGCAGTCTCCATAGCTGTACATCATTAGTTTTTGATATAGTTTCATTCCACAGGTGGGTGCAGGGCCGCGCAGGGCAGGAACTAGGCTGGGGGCCTCCTGCAAGGGAAAGTCATTTGCCCCAGCAGGAACCGAGCCTGGACTCTATCCTTAAACCTCAGGGCTGCAAAATGAACACTCAACCCACTGAGCCATCCCGGCATCCCCTGGTTTCTTCAGATAAATACTAAGAAGTGGGACTACCGGGTCCTTCTTTATCTCTTGTTACAGTCTTTATTTTAAAGCCTATTTTGTGTGGTATAAGACTTGCTACCTCAGCTTTGTTTTTGTTTGCTTCCATTTTCATAAAATATCTTTTCCCCCATCCCTTTACTGTCAGTCTGTGAGTGCCTTTTGATCTAAAATGAGTTTCTTATAGGCAGCATATGTAAGGGTCTTGTTTTCTTATCTATTCAGTCACCCTCCCTTTTGATTGGAGCTGTTAATCTATTTACATTTAAAGTAACTGTTGATAGATATATAGATGTAGTTACTGCCATTTTATTATTTATACTTTTGATCTCTTTTTTTGTTTTGTCTTAAAGAAGTCTCTTTTAACATTCCTTGTAATACTGGTTTGTGGTGGTAAACTTTTTTACCTTTTTTTTTGGTCTGGGAAGCAATTTATCCGTCTTTTGATTCTAAGTGATAGCTTTGCTGGGTAAGAATATCATGGTTGTAGGTCCTTGCTTTTCATCACTTTGAATATTTTGTGCTTGGCCCTTCTGGCCTGCAAAGTTTCTGTTGAGAAATCAGATGTTAGTCTTCTGGGAGCTCCCTTGTAGGTAGCTAACTGCTTTCCTCTTGCTGCTTTTAAGGTAGTTTCTTCATCTTTAACCTTTGGTGTTTTAGTTACGATGTGTCTTGGTGTGAGCCTCTTCGGGCTCATCCTGTTTGGACTCTGAGCTGTGGATGTTGTTCTGCTTGATGTTGTCCCAGAGGCCCCTAAAACTCACCTCAGTTTTTTTTTTTTCCTGTTCTGATTAGGCATTTTCTGCTATCTTATCTTCTTTTTTTTTTTTA